>JARFXV010002520.1:37500-70902 GCA_031761425.1 Cosmopolites sordidus
TAGTTATCACATATCGCTGTTCCATACATCTTAACAGGTAAAATATATGCAAGGTTTTTATTAAGGTATGTAATAGGAATGCCTTTGTTTGTACGTGTTCTTATGAACTTATTCATCCAAATGTTGTCCATTTAAGTTGCAGGCTGTTTTTGAACCTGTAAAGGAGCACACATGTAGTATTAATGCATTTTCAGCCCTAATTTGAAGTAAAGCGAGAAAGCGTGTTACAACTACAGATCTTCCCTGACTTCTTATTAGCATATAGTATTCTTATTACAGTAAAACAAAACAAGTTTTACCACTAAAGACCAAATAATTTTTATAAATTTCTCGGCGCGCTTTCGCTAACCATCTTAGCATCTTCAGGAAATGATGCAATCTAATTGTAAAAGTAAACTCTGTTATTTTTTTATGATATCTGAAGCTAATGAAGTGTGTAAATATTAGAAACCGTGAAGTTAACTAAGCGTTACATTAATAATTAAAAAATCTGACTGAATAGAATAGGTCCTTTATCCCGATTCATGGTTTTCTTACGTTTTTCTATTTGAAAGATTTCATCCAAAGTCCAATAAATAATAATTGGGGAAAAGTAATAAATACTTTTACGACATTTTAAATTACTAATATCTATATTATAGCCATGCTCGAGTATACGCAACACAAAATTTATCATTTCTCCTTTATCTAATATGAGCAATGTGTTCTTTATGCCTGATTAATACGGATCTTTTAGTTTGCCCAATATAGCTTGACAACTAATACAACCTTGACAACTAATTTCACATATCCTTGATTTTCTCATGTTGATCTACTTTATAATTTGGATTACCCAGGACTTCTCTTAATTTAATATAGGAATTGAAGAGAACCGTAACGCCCAATTTTTTTTTAATTTTGTATAGCCCTCGTGTTAATTGGGCATCAAACCGTATTACCATAAATTTATTTTTGCTCTGTTCCTTTTGAAAAATCGAAGATTCTTTCAATAATTGTCTAAACTTATGTTTTATTGATCATTTCTTTCATTGGAAGCTTCGATATGAGAGAGATTTATCAGAGATTTGTCACTCTGATACAGATTAAATCATCTCTTGATGATGCTAACATGGTTAGCAAATTATTCGTTGAGAAGTTCAAAAAGTGATTTAGTGCTTAGTTGTAAATCTCTTCGAGTTGGTTTACGTTTTCTAATTAATCCATCTACAGTATTCTTATTACAATCATTTATTTCGGACATCTCCCTAATTTATTTAAATTCTTTGTTATAATGTTGTTTGTCTAAAGGAAAATGTATTTAACTATCTACCACAAAGTTTAAATAAGCCATCTTATTGTGGAAGCTACAGATTAAATATAGAGCTATATAGATAAAGAACAGATTCCATTCAGTTAACTTTTTCAATTATTAATCTAACGCTTAATTAATTTCATGGCTTCTGATTTTTACATGCCTTATTCGATACGATTTTCATATAAATAGATCATAGTTTAATTTTAGAATTAGACTGAAAACTTAGCATTAGACTCATCTCCTGTTGCAATGCGCGTCGTGAAGCACATAGTGTCAATTGCACATAGTGCAATGCGCGTCGTGAAGTTTAAAAAAGTGATTTAGTGTTTAGTGGTAAATCTCTTCGAGTTTAGAGTTTTACAATGAAGGTTCCAATAGAAGAATTGATTGTAGTTGTAGTTATGAGCCAATGGTTTAAAAAACATACATGGACCAGTTGGATCTCTTACTCTATTTTGCACAATACGTTCCTTTGGTCTTCATTTACATCGATTTTATTTTATGTTACCTCTCAAGCCATACACCGATTTTAACACGTAGAGAGTTTTAATGGGTATTTCAGGGAATGAAGTGCGTTTAGTAGCGAATTACAATTTTCCTTTGACATCCATGTTAGTGTAGCATTGGATATTAGATGTAAATATACACACACACATATATATATATATATATATATATATATATATATATATATATATATATATATATATATATATATATATATATATATATATATATATTTTTATATATATATATATATATATATATATATATATATATATATATATATATATATATATATATATATATATATATATATACTTCATCCCACCACAGATGTTTTCTACGTTTTTGTAAACGTTAAGGCTTAAAACTTTAAGGCTGTTTTAATATTTTTTTGTTTCAAGTCTTGCTAGCTCTGTGCTGGTTGTTTATCAAGCTCTTATATTAGGATTGGTTTTATTTTCGTAGGGTCGAACTTTAGTATTAGCAATCTCTTTTGAATAAGTTTTCGAGGTTTTAAGCTAAGTTTGATTATAGTCAAGTAGCGATCCGTGTCTATATTAGCTCTTTTTCTGACTTGAACATTCAAAATCTCTTGATAATTGGGGTACGAAATGGCAACGTGGTCAATTTGAAATTCACTCATATACGTGTCTGGGCACTTCCAGGTCTTTTGTTTTGTTATTTTCTTCTTAAAATGGATTGACATTATTTTTAGATTAAACTGCGAACATAGTTCAACCAATCTTCTGCCATTATGGTTAGTCCATTTATGAGCGGGAAAACTTGCGACTGTTTTTCTGTATTTTCTTTCTTTCCCTAGTTGGGCGTTGAAATCACCCAATAGGATGTTTGCATGGTTAGAGCAAATTTTAGAAATAGTCTTTCCCAGAATTTCCCATTGTTTATTTACTTTTTCAGAATTAGATTTATTTTCTTCGTTAGCTGGGAGGTGTGCATTGATTAATGTGTAGTTTTTGTTAGCACACTTGAGGGATAGTGCCATAAGTCGATTATTTTCTGGCTGGACATTAGTTATAGAGCCAAGAATTTTTCTTAAGATAGCGAAAGCAACACCGAGATGTGGTTTATTTTTTAGTTTTCTTTTGCCCGTTTACTTTTCTTTTGTCCGTTACTTTTAAAAAGTCTGTAGTTGCCAAAGTTGTTGTCATTTGTTAACTTGGTTTCTTGCAGAGCTAAAATTTTGATTTTTTGCTGCATCAATGTTCGCCCCGATTCGTGTAGTTTTCCTGGGCGCAGGGGAGAGTTGATATTTACCGTTCCAAAGAAGGTTTTTATTTTTGGTTTCAGACGTTGGCCAGAGGTCTCCGACTCCCTCTAAAAGATTTTGCGTTTAAGCCCAGGCGCCCCAGAATCCGAAGGGCCGGTTGTACCAGCAAAGCTGGCAGAGGATTTTTTACCTCTTGGGGCAATTGTGTAATTACTAGAATGCTTCATCTTGTTCTTTGAATTAAAGATTTGTTCCATGACGGTTCCGAGGTTAAGACTGGAAGGGTTAGTTCCAGAATTTTAATCTCAGCCGCACCACTGGTGAACAGGCGCTGACCACTCATATATATATATATATATATATATATATATATATATATATATATATATATATATATATATATATATATATATATATATATATATATATTTATATATATATATATATATATATATATATATATATATATATATATATATATATATATATATATATTTATATATATTTATATATATATTTATATATATATATATATATATATATATATATATATATATATATATATATATATATATTTTTATATATATATATATATATATATATATATATATATATATATATATATATATATATATATACATATATATATATATATATATATATATATATATATATATATATATATATATATATATATATATATATATATATATATATATATATATATATATATATGAGTGGTCAGCGCCTGTTCACCAGTGGTGCGGCTGAGATTAAAATTCTGGAACTAACCCTTCCAGTCTTAACCTCGGAACCGTCATGGAACAAATCTTTAATTCAAAGAACAAGATGAAGCATTCTAGTAATTACACAATTGCCCCAAGAGGTAAAAAATCCTCTGCCAGCTTTGCTGGTACAACCGGCCCTTCGGATTCTGGGGCGCCTGGGCTTAAACGCAAAATCTTTTAGAGGGAGTCGGAGACCTCTGGCCAACGTCTGAAACCAAAAATAAAAACCTTCTTTGGAACGGTAAATATCAACTCTCCCCTGCGCCCAGGAAAACTACACGAATCGGGGCGAACATTGATGCAGCAAAAAATCAAAATTTTAGCTCTGCAAGAAACCAAGTTAACAAATGACAAGAACTTTGGCAACTACAGACTTTTTAAAAGTAACGGACAAAAGAAAAGTAAACGGGCAAAAGAAAACTAAAAAATAAACCACATCTCGGTGTTGCTTTCGCTATCTTAAGAAAAATTCTTGGCTCTATAACTAATGTCCAGCCAGAAAATAATCGACTTATGGCACTATCCCTCAAGTGTGCTAACAAAAACTACACATTAATCAATGCACACCTCCCAGCTAACGAAGAAAATAAATCTAATTCTGAAAAAGTAAATAAACAATGGGAAATTCTGGGAAAGACTATTTCTAAAATTTGCTCTAACCATGCAAACATCCTATTGGGTGATTTCAACGCCCAACTAGGGAAAGAAAGAAAATACAGAAAAACAGTCGCAAGTTTTCCCGCTCATAAATGGACTAACCATAATGGCAGAAGATTGGTTGAACTATGTTCGCAGTTTAATCTAAAAATAAAGTCAATCCATTTTAAGAAGAAAATAACAAAACAAAAGACCTGGAAGTGCCCAAACACGTATATGAGTGAATTTCAAATTGACCACGTTGCCATTTCGTACCCCAATTATCAAGAGATTTTGAATGTTCAAGTCAGAAAAAGAGCTAATATAGACACGGATCGCTACTTGACTATAATCAAACTTAGCTTAAAACCTCGAAAACTTATTCAAAAGAGATTGCTAATACTAAAGTTCGACCCTACGAAAATAAAACCAATCCTAATATAAGAGCTTGATAAACAACCAGCACAGAGCTAGCAAGACTTGAAACAAAAAAATATTAAAACAGCCTTAAAGTTTTAAGCCTTAACGTTTACAAAAACGTAGAAAACATCTGTGGTGGGATGAAGTTTGCAAGTAAGCAATATTAAGCCGAAATAAAGCATTCAAAGAGTGAAACACTCCAAAAACAGCAATAAACTGTAACATATTTTTGCAAGTAAGAAAAGAAACATAGAAGCTAATTAAATATACTAAAAGAAAATATGAAAACAATCAACTTAATGAAATAGAAAAAAAATCCAAAAAAATAACACCCGAGATTTTTACAAAACATTTAAAACTAAATTAACAAGCGATCAACCCCAAAGTCTTTGCTTCCAAAAATAAAACGGACAATAAGCTCTAAATAACCAAGACAATTGCAAAGAACTTGCGAAATATTTTGAACAAATACTAAACTGTCCTGAGCCCTTAAACAGATTACCAACACTAAACCATAAACAAACAAACCCAGATTCATTGCCACCGAATGAAGTTGAAATAATTAGGCAAATCAAGCGACTTAAAGATAACAAAGCTTCTGGTGAAGATGGAATCACTGCTGAACTTTTGAAGTCCGCTGGTCCAGACACAATCAAGGAAATAACGAAAATTATACAAGAAATTTGGCGAACCGAACGGATTCCGGAAGATTGGAAAAATGTTCTAATCTATCCACTACATAAGAAATGAGATAGAACGGATCTAAACAACTACAGAGGGATATCTCTTCTCCCAGTTTGTTACAAGATTCTATCTCAGTGTCTACTAGGCAGAGCACAGGGAGAGTTACAGCCTAAAATTGGTGAATATCAAGCAGGTGTTCAACCGGGATCCTGCCCTGAACAGATCCTGAATCTAAAGTTGATCCCAAGACATCAAAAACTGTACAATAAAAATCCCGTCTGTACATTTGTGGATTTCAAAAAATCATATAATTCTTTTGACCACGAATCTTGATTCCAAATCTTGAAAGAACAAGGACTAGATCTGAAAACGCTGGCAATTATTAAAGCAACACTAACTAACACAAGGTCAAAAGTTAAATTCATGGGTGACATCTCAGAGCCCTTCGAAATTAAAACTGGAGTAAGATAAGGGAATGGACTCTCGCCACTCTTATTTAGCTGTGTTCTAGAAAAAGTAATACAGGTGTGGCGTGAAAATAAGTCGGCCCTGAATATTGACCGCCCATTAAACTGGGGAGAACCAACATCAAAATTGATTGTCTGGCGTTTGCTGATGATCTAGCAATTTTGGCTCAAGATATATTAACGGCACAAAAACAGATTGAAATCCTAAAAGAAACAGCAGAAAAGGTAGGACTTCAAATTTCCTTTGAAAATACACAATACATGACCTGGAACAGAATAAAAACACCATTTTTAAAAAACAAAATTGAAATATTTGGGTGAGACATTACAACACAGTTATTAAGCCAGAATGTCTATATGGGGCAGAAACGCTCATTTTAAATAGAAAGAGAGACATCAAGGAGATTAAAAAGACGGAAAGAAAAATCATAAGAAAAATCTTAGGCACCAAACAAATAAATAGCACTATATACCGACTTTGAGAAAACCAAGAAATCAAATAATACTCAGATATACATAGCGATATGAGAAAAAGAAGAAGTTTACGGACACATAAAACAGATGAATCCGAGTATTCTAACTAGACAAATAGTCAAATTTTATGAAAATAGGAGTAGAGCTAAAGTAGAAATAATTAAATGGATTGCTGCTGTAATTAGGAGGACTGGTACAACTTGGTCTGACGAAAGGAAAAAAGCTCATAGCAAAAGAATGAAATCAGTATGAGCAAAAAGGAAGACTAACGAGAACAAACACCTCTAACTGTACTTCGCGTGGTATAGCAGGGCCCATACGTGAATAATAATAATAATTACAGCTTAGTACGACCCTTTTGGATTGCTAATCTCCATTCCTCTATGAATTTTCATAGAGCTTGCAGCAATTCCAATTCATTTTATTTCTTCGTCGATTCCGTCTCTCCAGGTTCTCCTCAGCCTTTTTCTTCTTTTCACACTATTGGTGTCCATGTTACGATTTGTTGGTAGTCTATTTTCGGCATTCCAAACATACTCCGCTAGTGTATGTTTGGCACTCATTATTTCTGGAATTTTGTCATTTCGTACTCTGTGCTTTATATATGTTCTTGTTGACCGTCTCCAGAAATCCATTTCGGTTGTTAGCAGGATTTTCTCTGTACTTTGCTTTATTTGCCATACTTCGCTGCAATATGTAATAATACTTTTCATAATGGTGTTGTATATTAAATGTTAGCTGTTTTTATGTTAGCTGTTATTCCGACTCCAATGGGTATACGAAGAACATTGTGGCAAGCGACTATAGCAGCTCATGTAATGTAAACTAAATATAGCATTGAGCAAAATTAAACATTTTGCAGTATTATAGCTTCGAATCTAAAATAGTAAACTTCGGATATCAGTTAGCTAAAAATTAATATCCGCTGGCCCAACATCAGACAGAAAAATTATGATTTTACCAAATCTTTCACATTTCTCTTTTCAGCATATTGGCAAATTCTGTTAATTATTTTCCAGAAGTAACAAAATATAGTGAAAAATAAAGTTAAAATTACAAAAATAATATGTTAATTTTGATGTTGTCATATTTGCATTATGTATACTAAAATTTTAAAAACATATGTGTGTTAATGTCAACAACTATTTAAATTTTTATAATATAAAGCTTGGATATATTTTTTTGAATAATATTCTAGATAACTTTTATGATTTAGTAAAACATCATAAGTAAATAAATTTAAACACATTAAATAAAAATTAAATCTGCAATAAATCTGATTTTAATTCTATTGAAAATATTGGTAGACAATACAATGATTTAAATGAGCATTGATTGCAGAATATAATTATTTTAATTGCATTGCTTTGAGAACACAGCTTAACGTGGGTCCCGAAACATGTCACCAGCTATTGATTAAACCCAGTCAATAGTCCCCAAGGGATATTAGGTCTTGGTTTGTGCTTAATCTTTAATTTCTCGAAAAGCGTACCGCCTGGTGAGTAACCAATGTCAGAGACTTCTTAAAGGCATCTGCTCTTTATCACTGCGGTTGGCAATTTTTAATGTAAATGCAAATTCAAATTATATAGGGTCTATCAATTTAAGGTTATTTATACCTTTGTCTGGGGTTTTTCGAAAAGTTCCTAGAATTTTTTTTAATAGAAAGAGAATCGCAAATAATGCATGTAAATGTTTTTTACCTCGCCATTTGTTGCAAAAGATTTCCTATTTAAATAATTTTACAGAAAGCGGTATAGATGGTAGGGTGCGATGTTCAGTAAGTAAAGCAGATGAGGTAAAAAATCTCACCTGTAGCACAATTTTTGTTGGGTCCTGATTCAAACGTATGGTGGTGCATTGTCGTGATGAAACACGACGCCTGTCCTGTTTGCTAATTCTGACCGTTTTTCTTCAATTGCTACCTTCAATCAACCTAATTGTCGACAGCAAAAGGTCGGTGTTGATGGTTTGGTTGCGTGGAAGAAGGTTAAAGTGCATGGCTGGCTCCCAATCCCACCAAATGCAAAGCATAATTTTTATCGGATGAAGTTTGTCTTTCACCGCCCTTTAAACCGTTGACCCTGGCAACCACCATGATTTTATTGCACACAAACAGCTATTTTTTATTACTAGTTACCATCCGCTTCAGAAATCAGAAATGGAGCTTCAGACCTTTTTTTTCTGCAAAAAATCGCACCTGGAGATTCGGTTCAACAAATTTCGTTCACTTAGTTCGTGAGGAACCCACACATCGTATCAGCAGACGTATCCATTATATCTTTCAGATGGTGAAAAACTGTCCACTTGCCAATATTTTACTTATCTGCTATCTCTCGGAACATGGTGCATGGATGTTCGGCTATTATGGCTTTCATATCGGTCTTCCAGTATTTTGAGCGGAGATGTCAAGATCTCCGCCCCTGAACCGACCAAAATACTTTAGCACCATGTGCTTCCTAACAGAACCATGTCCGTAAAAGGTAGTAATCTTGTTGTTTGGTTAAACAGCGTACTTGTCCTTTTTGTTAGAATGTGTTGCCAAGTTATCGACCAACATTTTCAATTTGAATCAACTTGATGAAGTGAAGGAAATTCAAAGTGTATCTGAATCTATACAGTGTAAATACGAGAGTTGCTATTTATGTACCTGAAATAATAAATAAAAACAAATATTTATCATCATATCATTAAAATGGTTTAATTGTTTTTTAAAATATTCTCCGTGATGATCCATACACTTCAGAATACGTTTGAACCAAACCAAACCAATTTTCATAGCACTTTTTCCAAAATATGCATCAATCGCTCCTTCTGGAGTCGAAAATCGTTAACCAAGTAGTTTGTTCTACACGGTGGGAACAAACAAAAAGCATTGGATGTCAAATCAGGGCTGTACGGCGGATGATATTCGATGTTTTCACAGTTCAAATATTGAGTTGTTCGGTTCGATGTTCATAGCTGGTTGTTTTTTCTTATCATTTCAAAGACTTCTGGCAAACAAATGTTTGTGTACCATTCAGAATTGAGCGTTCTACAATTCTCTAGTGGCACTGGAGCCACATACCCATTTTTCCCGAAGAAATAGGCGACCATTTGCTTCGAAGTGCTTCTTGCACGAACAATTTTGTTGGGTTTGGCTCATTTTGAAAGACCCAATACAGTCGACTGCTTTTGTACTTTCGGACTCATACATATAGATACAAGATTCGTCACCTATGTAAATGTTATACGCGGCTTTTAATGCACCACAATTAAATTTTTTTGAGCATTTCTTTGTACTAATCGACACGAGCCATTTTTTGAGCGCTTGTCAAATTTTGCTAAATCCAACGAGCACAAATCTTTCACAACAACCGATTTTGGATGACCTTCTTTAAATTCAACCGTAAGCGAACGACGGCCACGATTAAATTCATTACACCAGTGATATACCGTGGTTTTAAATGGTGTTTAATTGCTAAAAGTCGAAGTGAGTTTATCAATGCACAGGTGTTGAGATAATCCACGTCGAAAGTCGTAATAAATCATCGTATAAAAATTCTCACAGCTAATTTACAGTTAATTCCATTTCTTGACAGGGATGAAATTTTCAACTCACTAAACAACACAAATAACTTCCGTATGATGAAGCATTCTGAGTATGTATAGAGTCAACAATATCAAACTTTACGATGTATGTCAGTTGGCGACAAGCAACACCATTGTTGTCAATTCCGGATACATAAATAGCAATCCTCGTACCATAAAAATGAATAATATGTAAATAAACATTACATCAAATGCAGATTTATGTTTACAAGCGTTAAACGAGCAACTAATTGAAAATCCCTACGAACTTTCTGGACAACTCGATATAATACATTTTTACTTCACAAAAACATCTTATTCTGTGAGGGAGAGCTTTGGGGCCCCGCCCCTCCAGCATTTATCGCAGTAAACATTTTTTCAGAGCAAAACACCATATTTCCGTTCAGTTTCTTTCCTTTAACTCATTTTAAGATATTAAAAATTAAAATCTCCAAATGTAGAAGAACGTCTGTGAACCCAAAACACCAAATAATGCGGATACAAATTTTCCTCTCGCCACAATTTTTACATCGTTGGTCGAACATTTACTTCCAGCGACCGTAAGTCACGTCATATTAACTCGTCATTGCCGTTACATGTTGTGTTAGATACCATTCGAGGGGTTTAACTGTTTTCTAAAATATGCTATTTGGACGTAAATTCCCTATGACCGAGCGTATCGGTAATTAGTTTTAAATGCTGATTTAACGGGTACGGAGCGTTTGATATGCCTCGCGTCGTGTATTTTGTTCACCTCGCGAATACTTGTTTTGATTTGGGATTTGCTACGTCAGTACACACTGACCTACTTTTTAAATAAAAATAATCAACTTTAAATTGCAAACATGAAGGATTTAAAACAGTTAATTATGACTAAGTGACCATGCCCGTATTGAATTTGGGTCAAGTTTATACACAACGTAAAAATAGGTTAAGTTTTGAACTTCTCACGAATTTTTCGAATATTTTCTATTGATTTGCAGTTACAATAAACTGTTTGAATGGTTTACTGTTCTAAAGTAAAAAGGAGGAAGGAAAAAGCCAAAAGAAATCTTCAACAGTTATCTCAGCAAATTTTCAGCACTATTTTCTTCTACGCTTTCCCACTTTAAAAACCCACGAGCCGCCACTGTATTGTTATCAATTATGTTATTAAAATAATATCACTAAAATGTTCTCGGGTCGTCATAACCTATCTAGGATGTTGTTTTTGAAATGCCGCCGGATTTAAGTACTATTATTATAAATTTGTTCCCTATTATAGCCCCAAAGATATAAGTTTAACGGTAGTAAATCGCAAGCTTACTACACACTTTTTCTAAGTTATAAAAAATTCTCACGAATTTTTCGAATATTTTCTATTGATTTGCAGTTACAATAAACTGTTTGAATGGTTTACTGTTCTAAAGTAAAAAGGAGGAAGGAAAAAGCCAAAAGAAATCTTCAGCAGTTATCTCAGCAAATTTTCAGCACTATTTTCTTCTACGCTTTCCCACTTTAAAAACCCACGAGCCGCCACTGTATTGTTATCAATTATGTTATTAAAATAATATCACTAAAATGTTCTCGGGTCGTCATAACCTATCTAGGATGTTGTTTTTGAAATGCCGCCGGATTTAAGTACTATTATTATAAATTTGTTCCCTATTATAGCCCCAAAGATATAAGTTTAACGGTAGTAAATCGCAAGCTTACTACACACTTTTTCTAAGTTATAAAAAATTAGTAATCATGTCACAATATCATGGTTCTTTAACGATAACGGCATTGGAAAATTCTGCTTTGAATAGGCACTGGCCAATAACGTTTCGGTAACTGACCAATAACGGCAGACAC
Organism: Cosmopolites sordidus; assembly: GCA_031761425.1. Classification (NCBI taxonomy): domain Eukaryota; kingdom Metazoa; phylum Arthropoda; class Insecta; order Coleoptera; family Curculionidae; genus Cosmopolites; species Cosmopolites sordidus. The sequence continues at coordinate 49,405 of JARFXV010002520.1, forward strand.
TGACCAATAACGTAAGGTCATGATAAATCATGATATCAAATAGTAATTTCTTGATAGTTATGTCCAATCAGAGCACTCGTACTGAACGGACGTGTTTTCAAGAGCTCCCATAGGTTAGCTTCTCCAAACAACACCAAGCTGCTTGGTGGCGTGATTGTGACGTCACCAACGATTTTTTACAGTGGTATTGACTGTTTTTCTAAAAACAATTAATATTTCACAGTTCTTAATGATTTTTCCGCATTTTGCGAATTATTTTTGAAGATCTCGCGACAATCCTGCAGCAGGATTAGCCTTTGGGCATAACAAGGCATATTTTTCGGACCTTTGGGTCGCTATTTAGGCACTTTTCGAGTGTCCATCTAGAAATTCAAGGTGATCGGAAGATTGCAGATAACTTTGGCATACTAACATGGCTTCAAGGTTATCGGTTCCGGCTCCCCGGTCCGACGAGGTTATTGCAAGGCTCCAGGAGGAGCTTGAACAGGCGTGTCGCGATAATCACGGTCTCAATGAGATGATTTTTGAGCTTAAGGAGCTAATTAAAGACTTAAAAATCAAATAGCCGTTTTGGCGGCTAAGATCGACAAAGACGAACAAGAAACCGCCTGCACCAACGCCCCGATTGAATTAAATATCGATTTGGACACGGGAATGTTGATCGACAGCGACTTCCCGCCACTAAAACCTCCAAAAGGTACTCTCTCCCCGGTCAACACGGATACCGTTACCCCCAAATTGAGTCATGAAGTGAGCGAAGGCGAAATTCTCTCGATATGTGGAGAATCGTCCGACTCCGACTTCGAAATGCGCGCGGCTAAGAAAAGGCGACGCACAAAACGATCCTGACAATACTCCGAAGAGGAAAAGAATCAAGAACAGACACCAACGAAAAAGACTGCCGGACAGGCAGGTCCAAGCAGTGCCCCAACAGCGATGCCAACAGCCAACGTGGCTACGAAAGCTAAAGAGACGGTCGCAAAGACTGAAAAAGTACCTCCGGTGGTACTTCGCTCCAAGAATGATTATATGAAGGTAATGACCTTCATTGCCAAGGAAAAAATAGAAACGGACAAGGCGCTGAACCGCCCAGAAGGGGTGAAGATTCAGCTAAAGGCCGCGGGCGACTATCGCAAGCTGACCGCGTTCCTCGAAAAAGAAACTATCGTTTTCCACACCTTCTATACGAAGAGTGAAAAGCAATTACACGTATTACTCCAGAACATTGTGGAAACGATTTCGGAACAGGAAATTCGCGAAGAAGTCGTCGAGCTAGAATTCACCCCCTCGAAAATTCAGAGGCGGATAAACAAAAAGGGGCAACCACTTCCTCTAGTTTATGTGATCCTCCCCAAAAACCAAAAGGGAATTCACAACATCAAATACCTGGCTCACCAAAAGATAAAAGTAGAAAATATCAAGTCCAACGGGGAGACCTCGCAGTGTTACAACTGCCAGGTCTTCGGGCACACGGCAAAGAAGTGCCACGTGCCCCTCAAATGCATGAAGTGTGCGGCCAACCACGCTTCAAAAGATTGCAAAAAGCTGAAGAACGCTCCGGTTAAATGTACCAACTGTACTGGTTCGCACCCGGCCAACTCTAAAGCCTGCCCCAAAGTACCCCGAAAAAGGATGAGGGAAAGAAAAATCAATCGAATTCTCCATCTAAACCTCCGCCGAAAATTCCACCCCCAACTTTCGTTTGGGGGACTGATGGGGGAACGATGCAGCAAATGGCTGCTATGGTCCAAGAGCAGCTAAATGCTGCCATGTTCCAAAAGCAGTAATGAATACTAAAAATTCGTTGCGGGTTGTAACATGGAATTCCAATTCTCTGAACGGGAAAAAATTGGAACTCACGGCGTTTCTGGAAGATCATAGCATAGACGTGGCTCTGATTCAAGAGACCTTCCTTAAACTGAGCGAACGGTTCGGTATGAGGAATTTCTTTTGCTACAGGGAGGACAGGTTCGGCGGAGCGGAGGGTGGTCTGATGATTCTCGTCAAGAGAGGAATCAAGGAATCAGACATAACTTGCTACCTCCGACGGGTCTTACTTCCTCAGAAGTCATGTCTGTGTAGGTGACTCTGGAAGGTAATCTGGTCAACTTATCTTCATGGTACCAGAGAGCCTGCCATGACTTCGATTCAGGTGAAGTTGGCAGGCTCCTGAATAACAACGCTCCATTCATCATTGGAGGAGATTACAACGCCCATAACCGATCGTGGGGTTCGGAACTGACAAACAGGAGAGGAGCTGATCTGTTATCTTTGGCGGAAAGATAAGGGCTGAACCTCCTTGTTCCAGATGAACTGTGCCGCTACCGCAGCTTCTTAGATTTCTTTATCATAAAGAATCTAACGAATCAATGTGAAGTCCAGGTTGTCCATGAGCTTACCTCGGATCACTTCCCGGTAGTACTAACAATCAGCATCAAGGTGGATACCTTCCCGCCGAGAAAGAAAACTAATATCTGTTGGAGCATTTTTCAGGAGCATTTGCAGGACAGCGGACCAAACCCGCGCATTGGTAACGTTCAGCAGCTTGAAGATGCGGTCGAAAAGTTAACTCAAGACATAATAGAAGCCACGGAAGCGGCTACTAAAACCTCTCCAGAATCAACTCAGACTACCTTGGACATCTCGTTCGAGGTAAAAGAGAAAATCCGTATAAAAAAACCGGCTTTACAGGCGCTTTCGCCTAACTGGCGACCCTGAACTCCAGCTTCGTGCAAACGAAGCCAAGAAAGAGTCCCAACGGACTGTTCAGGAGTTTAGAGACGACAGGTGGGATGAATTCCTGGCGTCAATCGACACGGCTGATCGATCACTATGAAAAACAGCCAAATTCATGGTGGGTAAGGTGAGGGCTCCGGTACCCCCCCTGAGGACGGGTGATTCTCACGCCATCACCGGGGTGGAGAAGGCGGAGCTCTTTACTGTAACCTACCAAAAGCAGATGACCTCTCCTCGACCCTCAGTTGAGAAGAGAAACAAAGTTCAAGCAAGAACTCTTGATCAGCCAAATTGTCTCGTCGAAGATAATACACGATATTATCCGAGGTTTGAAAGTCAGAAAAGTTCCTGGTCGCTACCGAATCTCACCGATGCAGCTGAAACGGCTACTCAACAAGCAAATTGCGCAGTTGACTAATATAGTCAACGCAATTTTCAGACTTCAGCATTTTCCATCTCTATGGAAACATGCCCAAATCATCATAATCCTTAAAAAAGGAAAAAGCCCACAGGAGCCAAGTAGCTAAAGGCCGATCAGCTTGCTTAGCGCACTCGGCAAGGTCGCGGAAAGAGCAATTCTACATGATCTGAACGGCGTTCTTGCCGATAAGAATATTCTGCCGGACAAACAGTTTGGTTTCTGGAAGGGGTACGCAGCCGTCCATTCCGCATTTCTCTCGACGGAGATCTGGCAGGGGTTCGACAGACGACGTCACACGGGAGCTGTCTTTCTAGACCTCTCGCAAACATTCGACAGAGTCTGGCATCTCGGACTCATAGTCAAGATGCTCAGACTCGGCATTCCAACCGACCTAGTCCAGCTTTTGGCATCATTTCTGACTGGACGCACTTTCCAAGTGCTCGTAGATGGTGCTCTTTCATCCGTCCAGCGAATAGAAGCGGGAGTACCGCAAGGCTCCCCACTTGCCCCCGTAATCTTCAATATCTACATGGCGGATATTCCAAAGATTCCGCACGTGCAGACTGCATTCTATGCTGATGATACGGCCTTTTATGCGTCGGTCACGCGCCCTGGGTGATTACATCCAGGCTGCAAAAGCAGACGCTGAAAGCCTCGAGATGGCTGGTCGAATGGCTACTAGCAATCAATCGCAGCAAAACCCAAGCTGTCTTTTTCACCTGAATATGGCCGATAACCCGTCAGAACATCCTTATTCACGGAGTCCCTATCAAGTGGGCCAAAAGGGCTCACTATCTGGGACTCGAGTTCGACAAGGCCCTTACGTGGTATTCGCATCTCAAGAAAGCCACCGGGAAAACATATGGAATGCTCCGTATGCTGTACCCCTTAATTCACCGAAGAACAGCTCAAGTTCGACATCCAACTAACTTTGTATAAGTCCATGGTCAGATCAGTCCTTATTTACGGACATCCAGCCTGGTACCCGTTCCTCTCAACCTCATCGATTAAAAGACTACAGTCTTTTCAATCACGTGCACTTCGCACTGCAGTAAACGCTCCCTGGTTTGTAAGGAATGCGCAAATCCACCGGGAGACAGATATTCCAGAGCTTCAGACGTTCCTGTCCAGACTACTGGACAAATTCCTAGCTACAGCGTCCCTTTCGGACAATCCGCCACCAGTGCCACGGCAGCTTCATTACCGGCCGTTGCCCCAGTGTTATTACTCACGTCGGTCACCACAATCTTGCCTAAAGAACGGCAAATAAACCCTCCGGATAAACGACATTGTCGCGACATCTGGAAAAGATTAGAGAATACAAGTCAGGGCCTTCGAGTCAACTTACCATCCAGGAAGAATAAGTAAGTTCTTGATAGTTGAATTTTCTATCGTAGAATTTCTTCACCTCATATATGTCAATCTGTTTGTTTGGATATCCTAAAATCGCTTAAATCAAGATACTTTTGCTTGAAAATACAAATAGTTAAATAAATACATAAACAAATAGTTTGATTCAGAAGTTGAACTAATCGTCTACTTTATTCCGAAATATATAACAATAAAACTTGAACTGAACTCTGAACAATTTGTACACACTATACATAAATATGCCACTACATTTTTTTAAATGAGAATTTGCTCAATTTAAAAAATATCACGATGGAAGAAATTCCGTCTGCTAATTATGTATTGGATTAGCCGTCAAAGAAACTCCGTCCTAATTTACTGCACACTTGTGGGACATGGTCGTATGATAATGGTTAATCTTAAATTTTTGTCAGATCTTCAACTGTAGCTAAACATAAGATAATAAAGATTAAGTACATGAAGTTTTAACATCTCATAATCGTATAGATTTATGTATACTAAATGTAATAAAATAAATATAATATAAAGCCTAAGGGCCAGCCACATCATGTCCAACATCAGTTAAGCTTAACAGAAGCTTAAATGAAATTAAGCAACGGTGGTCGTAGTAGATATCTGAATATGTGACTCTAACTAATATAGGCAATAATAGGCAGTAATTAAGTGATTAATTAAAAAAAGTTAATAAAGTATTTGCATCAGTTTGTATTTTCAAAGCTCTAATAAATCCTAAAGAACTCAGTTTAATAACATCATCCTAAAGTGCCCATGTCCTACCAAATCTAACATGAAAATTTAATGGGCACTTCATTGTATATTAGGGAAGCAAATTTCATTTTGAATGATGCTCTGTACTTAGAATTGCTATATTTGATCCTGACTAATCAGTAAGAATTTTTAAATGTGAAAACAACCATTTTTAAATTCCCCTAAAGTGGGCATATCAGGCAAAATCTATATTTGGTCCTGAGTAACAGAATATTTGAATGTGAAAACAACTATTTCAAAACCATCCCAAAGTGCACCCGTCGTGTCAAACCTAACGTGAAACTCCAATGGACACTATATCTCAACATATTTTATCTCAAATAAAGTAAATTTCATTCTGAATAAGGCTCCCTACTTAGAATTGACATATTTGGTCCCGATCAGTCAGTAGGAAATTTTTAAAGTCAAAACAGCTATTTTGAGATTATACTAAAGTGGGCATGTCGTGTCACATTTTACATGAAACCTTAATAGATACTTCATTGTATCCCAAGGAAGCAAATTTTAGAATTGCTATATTTGGCTCTGAGTAGGCAGGAAGAATTTTTGAATGTAAAAACAATTATTTTAAGATCATCCGAAAGAGCGCATGTCGTGCCAATCTAACATGAAAGTTTAATGGGCACTTTATCTATCAACACATTATATCTGAAATAAAGCAAATTTAATTTTGAATAACGCTTCCTCCTTAGAATTGACATATTTGGTCCCGATCAGTCAATTTTTTAAAGTAAGAACAGCTATTTTTAGATTATGCTAAAGCGGGGATGTCATGCCAAATTTAACATAAAACCTTAATGGAATTTTAGAATTGTTATATTTCATCCTGAGTAGTCGGTAAGTTTTTTTGAATGTAAAAACAATTATTTTCGATCGTCCCTGTGTGACGTGCGCATGCCCTGCCAAATCTAACATAAAACTTTAAAAAATCCTTTGAGTGTATTAGTTTTGCATTTGAAATATGTATGTGATGTTTATATAATTCATTGAGATTACTCATGGAAAAAGATATTACTAGTGACTAAAGAACTACAATTTTTGTTTGTTTTCTTCAACCAAGAGTAAAATTCAACAAAAAGATTGTTTTTCGGTCACTTAATCTGTATACGACCGGATGTCTTCTGCGAGGTTGTTTACGTTCATCATTCGTCAGTCGGTAGGTTTTTCGATAGGTTTAAATTGGCAGCTAGTGGGGTTGACTGTTGACTGATCGAAGTTAATCGACATCTGATGACCGTAGTTCGGTGTCTGTCATATTAAACTGTAAGTTCAAATGGTAGATAGCATATTCTGTTGACACGCTTATTAAGTTAAATTCCTCATTATGTTTTGACACTATTCAATCTTGGATAAGGTAAAACTTTGACAGACCTAACCAGAATAAAATCTGATTCTGCCATCGATTTGTCCTTTTACAATACGAAACAAAGCAATATTTTTGTTATATTTGATTTAATGATTCAATATTTTCATATATTTTTTCTATATAGTTTATTTGTCAACTGAATATCGTTGCATGTACTATCAAGTTTTCTAATATATTTTCAAATTTGCATTGGCGAAAATATCTAAAAAGAAATTGCTTAACCCTTTGCCCTCTAATGGTTTTACTAAGAAACCACAAATTTGAAAATGTTTAGTTAAGTTCCTAGTGGCTTGTGTTTAAAACCACCTATTGTAGTGGTTTCCTATATACCCAATATTCTTAATAATGTTGCATTAGTTTATTCTGGACGTAAATGTCCGGCACGTAAATGTGGTTTTTGTGAGATTTTCTTAGAAATGGCTGGTAAGTGTTGGTTTTTTATATTATAATATGGTGTCAATTTATCACAGAAATATGTCATGGTTTTTATATATTTATTATGTTTAGACCAACAGCAAAGTTGGTAGTTTCTAGCTGAAACCACTGGGAAACTAATGTTATTTTTTAATGAAGAAAAAAATCACTGATAGAGTTGGAGAAACTAGCTTCCAATGACTTATTCAGATTCTTAGATGAAATTCTATCAGACTGTGAATTTGAAGAAGATTGTGATGTAGATGAAGACACTTTAATTGATCTCACTAACTTGCCTATAGTTATTGAAGATTGTGAAAATGTTATGACTGATGATGGCGCCTGAGAGAAGGAAGACAATATTCTATCTCTGGTTAGCAACAGAGAACTTGCTAAAAAAACAATCTGCACGCAATCCACAGATTATTCTCTTACCAATACTAAGGAGCCAGTTAATAAGAAGAAACTTGTCCCCAGATCCCGGATAATCTTGGGACTCCAGTGGATGTTTTTTTTTTATATCTCTTCTCTAAATCTTTGATAAAATCATATTTCAATCAAACTTGCTTGATGCGCTTCAGAGGCGTGGGGGTGACTCTTCGTTTATATCAACGAATGCTAAGGAAATTGAAACTTTCATTGGCATATACATTTTGATGGGGATAAAAAATTATCCAGTTATTGTGTCAGTAAAACCAGAATTAAGAAATCATTACATTAGTTGACTAGAGAACGATTTGCTTGGCTTTTGGGAAACATACTCCTAGCTGACAACTCAATAATGTGTACTCGCAACTCTCCAGGTATGACAAGCTATACAAAGTTCGATTATTAAACTGAAACTGAAACTTTTCACATAGCATACAACCCATCAAAATACCAATCAATTGTTGAAAGTATGATCCGATTTAAAGGTCGTAGCTTTTTAAAACAATATATGCCCCCCACACCTATCAAGCGATGGTATAAAGTTTGGATACGCGAGCATGGATACGTTAGCCGCCAATTCCAAATATATGTTTGCAAAATCAATAATCAACCCGAGAAAAATGTGGGATGTAGGGTTGTTATAGATTATACAAGATATTTGGTAGTGAAAAGCTACTACATATATTTTGATTATTTTTTTCAATTCTGTACAGTTACAAAAATCGTTTAAAAAGGAATTTGGCATAAAAACTGGCATAAAGTTAGAAATAAAATTAAAAAAGATAGTTCTCCTCCCACAATAATAAATCATTTCAAACTTGTAGTACCGTATGAATTACGGTTTGACCAGTATTTACATATGCCACAACATAGCACGTCAAGAATATGCTCCCTTTGCAGCACAAGTAAAGACACGCGCAGGACAAAGTGGATGTGCATCACATGTCAAGTGGGTTTGAAGTTTTCTGAAAAAGAGAACTGTTTTATGTTATATCATAAAAAAATAATGGTTTAAATTCCCCATGTATTTCAAATAATAGAGATTTTGTATAGCTTCTATGATATTTATAATTCACATCTACTATACTCTATTTTCCGATGGCTACAAACTGATAACATGATTTAAAAAATTTATCAAAGGAACAATTATCACAAAATATTTTTTTGTATATTCTAAAAACATTAAGGAATAGTATTCTTCATGTTTACCTAAACTTTCTAAAAAAAAATTGTCGGAAACAAAAGGTTAAATGGAATTTGTATAGTCGGGTTATTTTTCTTCAGATTATCATCGGATCAAGAAAAACACATCGTATCGGCAGATGTACCCATTTTTTTCAGATGGTCAAAAACGGTTGATTTGCCAGTATTTAACTTATTTCCTATCTCACGGACTTTGGTGTGTGGATATTCGGCATGTCCAAATCTCCGCCACTGAACCGACCAAACCACAGCACTGCACTGCACTGTGATCTTCCCAACAGAACCCTCTCCGTAAATGGCACAAATCTTGATTATTCTTTAGACAGCATTCTTGCCCTTTTGAAATAAAAAAGGTATAATGTGACGTAAATGCGAGTTCCCTATCGAAATTTTTAATTTCAATCAGTCCGAACAACGTATGACAATTCAAAACGGATGTGAATGTAAACTTTGTAAATAGCACATGAATTAATAATATGTATTAATAATCATTATTTATATATATTAACAAATATTACTATTCCTACACAGGTTTTTTTACAAGCGCTAAAAGAGTAACTAATAGAAAATCCCTATGAACTTTCTGGACAACTTAATAGAAACAATTAATGGTAGTTTTGATTTACTTCCAATTGGACGTTCTAGAGAAAAAGCAAGCGAGTCCAATATTATATTGTGCTTTCAATTTTAAAATTCAGTTCACTTAAATGCTAATAAAATGAAAAATGAAACAATAAATTCAGAATAAAAAGGCATTACAATGTTCCGCATTTTTCAAAGATAAATTTACAGTATAATGGCGTACCTACGCTCTAGGGGAGTCTCATTATTAACAGGATTGAAAATAGCATGGGATTAAAGGTAAATGTTGCCATTAGAGTGCTATTTATTCAGCATTTATATCTTTGTTCCTGTCAGAGTTCGGTTTAACAGAAAAAAGCAAATCAATAAAAACACGTATAGTACACATATTTTTTTACAATTTTTACAGAGTACACACATTTTACACTATATTCTCATGAGAAGGTTTTCGGTAATTATTTCAGTAGATTCATGAATCAATGGTTTAATCATTTTACATATTTGCAGAAATAACTAAAGAACTAAATATTTAAAATGTTTATATTACCAACAGGTAGATACAGTGATAGAAAAAAATTGAGGACAAAAAAAATAAAGCCATACTCTTTGATTTTATTATATATATATATATATGTACATATATATATATATATATATATATATATATATATATATATATATATATATATATATATATATATATATATATATATATGGATTCCGAACTACGGTCATCAGCTGCCGACAAACCCAGGGCACCCCCCCTCAGGCTATCAAACCCTTGATTATGTACCTACACATAAGTCTATCAGAAAGCCTACCGACTGGCGAGTGATCAACGTAGAACACTTTTCATAAGGCATTTGGCCTTACCCAGTCTTTAACTGGCGTGACTAAGGGGTAATTCGTTGTCGGATTTTACACTGTTGACTAGAAACAATCACAGACATTTAGGTGTGTATATATGTGGGTGTGTGTGTATGTGAGTATATATAAGTAGGGTATGAAGTAAGACGGACAGAAGAATTAAAGAAAAACACCCATCCGAGCGCTGGAATCGAACCAGCTACCTTTGGATTACCAGGCAGGCGACTAACCCACCAGACCACCGCGGCCGGCTAATATATATATATATATATATATATATATATACATATATATATATATATATATATATATATATATATATATATATATATATATATAAATTAATAAAATCTATTTTTTAGATTCAGTTTGAAAACGGGAGAAGACCTTCCGAAACTTTAACGTTCAAAAGTTTGTATTTATTTTAGAACATTTTTGAATATTTAAAATTTTGTTCGTTAGGCAAATTTATTACAGAAAAAGAATCACTGAGAAATTTGTCTCCGTTTTGTTTTTGTTTTTTACCCAGTTATTCTTTATTTACCTAAGAACAGATATTTTTGATATTTTTTTGAGTTTTAGATCGTGTCGAAAATTCCAAAAAAGAAAACAATATTACTGTTCTTGGCTGCTTTAGTAAAGAAATGCATTAAAAAAATTAAATTAATTGAGAACTAATAGGTGTTTCGGTTGGAATGGATGTGAAAAACATTGCTGAGCAACTTGAAAGAAAAATAATAGAATTTGGCCTAGACTTAACTAGAATTTGCTGCCACAATATGTCGTGGAGGACGAGTAAATGAAGGTAATATTTTCGGATGAAAAAAATTAATATGGACGGCCTAGATGGCAACAAATGTTATTGGCATAATTTACGAAAAAACAGACACTTTCTCGAAACGTCAAACGTGTGGAGGCTTTGTAATGACCTGGCAAAAGAAGACTGAATATTTGAGCAAGGCAATACTCCTATCCACATGAGCAATTTTTCTTACTGAAATCTTGGTTTGTTCAAGAAAACGTTTCCTTACTAAAAGGCTATCAAGAAGCCCTGATTTGAACCTTACAGAGAATATGCTAGGAAATTTAGCGAAGGGAGTTTATAAAAACTACTCCAAAAGCGAGTATTGTCAATGAAAGAGAGTATTTTCCAATTAATTAAATTCAACGGAGGACCTATAAATTATCAACATGTTTTAGTATAGTTATTAAAGTTGTTACAGTGGTGATTTTATTTGTCTAGCGTGTTTTCCTATGCTTTTATGATTTACTGTGTTAGAAAAATTATTTTCGAAATTAATGAAGATAATAATATTTATATTTATTATTATTTATTGATTTTCTTAAAATATCTGATTTACTGTTTATCAAGCTGTGATTTTTCAGTTTTATTGATGTCCCCAAAGTTTTTTTCATGCCTGTACCTAAATTTAAATCAATAGATTTACACAAAGTAAGGTAAATTGGACATAAATTCCATTACATTTATCAAGAACATTTTTTATCACTTATATATTCTGCCAATAAACCGGTTTTAATGTTTAATGATGAGAAGCTTTTAAAATTTGGACACATTAAATGTTTTATATAGAGGCCGTATATTTTGTATAAGTATAAGCGTTCTGTGAGTTGCATGGATATTTTATTTTGTAGAACATGGATTTAGCCTCTACTTATTACTAATTATTTAAACCTAGTGGTGAAATATTGCCCAGTATAGATTGTAAAATATTACTCTTTCGAGGTGATATTGTCAGATTCAGACGAATAAAGATAATCTTCCTATTTAATCCTATATCTGAGTTATTAAGCAAATGAAGAACATTTAAATAACAAACGTATCGAATATTTTCAGAATGATAGATAATGTTCGTAATTCATTCCTTTTATGAATCCTTTCATTTTATAAAGGAACTGGACGATTTATCGCCAAAATATAATTTAGCATTCTCAAGTGTTATCCGCTTCGAGTGAAAAGTCCAAATACAGTCAAAAATTTAGTTAACAGAGGTATTGAACAGACAGTTTGATACAGTGATAACAGAAATGGTATTGAAATTAATAAATGTGTGTTTATCTAAACTAGTTAGTATTATGAGGAAATAGTCAGAACTGAGTTACTAAGATTATAAACTAAGTATTAATGAACCCTTAATGATGTCTATTTGGCCAGTGAAATGCGCGTCGCGTAATTTCAAAACGATTTGGTGTGAGTGGAAAACTCATAAAGTTTTCTTAAGAAAGTTCCACTTAAGATAGTTCCATATTTCTGATTACGATTGAAGACCAACACTGAGTGCCATCAAACAAAATGTTACTGACAATGAAAAGTGAATTCTCTACAGTAACCAAGTCAAAAGATATCGTCATATATATTCATTATATAATATTGTTAACTTTCAAATTTATTTAATTATATATTATTATTTAACTTTCAAACAATTTTCAAATGAGGCACAGTTATAACTATAAGAGATAATCTGGTAATTTTTATTTTATCCTGAATGACAAATAATGGCATTATGTTGTAAAAATAATATCCTTCTAATGTCTCCCTCGACATTATCGGGTGGAATGCATTCTGGGACCTAATTTTTGATTACTCTTTCCCACATATCGCGTGGTATATTTTCAATGGTGGCCTGAATGCTTCTGAAAGACTATGAATCGTTTTATTTTTGCAAAACTACCAGATATAACATACCATGCCATGAACTTGGTGGCCAGATAACATTACCATTTCGCCAAATGATGCATCCAGGAAACTTTTCTTACAACAAATCGATTGCCTTGTGAGATGTGTGATTAGTCACACCGCCTTGTTGAAAGAAAACATAGCTTAAATCCACATCTATATGTTCACACAAAAGATATTATGTTAACATATTCCTACCTCATTTACCATTAACAGTAAAAAGATTTCCATCATTGTCTTCAAAAAATTAAGGTCCTATCTCTCCTATCCAGCAGAAAAACCACACCAAACAGTGACTTTCTGAGGATGTATCAACTATGAGGGGCGCGGGGCGTAAGTCAATCGATAGCCCCGCATTTAGGAATTTAGTCGATAAGGAGCGTTTCTCGAGAGCACCGAGTGGTGTGTGTGAGAATTTTACAAAATTTTCATCTCAACGCTCATTTCAACGGTTATGAAAATCACCAGAACTGTCGTTACTGGAGTGCAATGAATCCAAAACGAAACACCTACATCAAAACCCCCTACATTTACCTGAATTAAAGTATAGCTTACAATGTCAGCGCGAAAAATAATGGGCCCGTACTATTTTGAAGACGGCATGGAACGCGCAGTTTTTTTTACGTATAGCTTCAGTGGATTTGAATCAGGTATATACAAAATATAGCACATAAATATATTAAATTCTACAATACAAAACGTTATAAATTATAAAATAAACTATAAAAATATATGAAATATAAAAAATATAAAAAAACACAAAAGTATAAAAACTATATATAATAATGTTCAACATCAGATAAGACACATCACAATAAGTACATCAAATTTTAAAATCGAGGCTATTGATCCATTCCAACACCGGGTGTGTAGTTTCAAACAAATCATTAATTTCATCACCATATGCTGTAAGAGGGCACTCAGCTACGTAGTGATGAAGGGTTTGGCGAAGTTCTCCACACTCACAAGCTGGCGATCCTGTCAGTCCCCATTTGTAGAAAGAGTCACGGCATATGCCGTGGGATATTATTCTGTTAAGTGTCTTCCACTCTTGGCGGGGAAGCTCCATTCCTGGTAAGGGTGCTGTAGGGTCGATGACATGAGCCGCCTCTCTCGGTTAGCATTAAGGTTGAAATTTTCTTCGTGGAGTTGTTCTTCTAACAACAGTGGGGTATCGAGACTTCAGTCTCCGCAGGCCGACAACAGGTAACTCATTGAGTATCGGCAGGTGGGAGTTTTATAGTATTTTATTATATTCCCGGACTAGCCTTTCCTGTCTGCGGATAGCGGAAGGAGCAATATTACTCAGCGTGGGGAGCCAAGCTAGAGGTGTGCTTCTTAATCAACCATTGATTATCGCGCAGTTACCGTCAATTCAGAGCATTATGTGGAAATGTTGGATAATATTTTGGTACCTGAACTGCAAAACTTTGTTGGTTATAATCAAGAACATGGTTTCAGCAGTACGGAGCAACGTCACACACGTCTCTGCCACGAGTTCGTAAAATCTCCCCACACAAATTGATCTCCAGGACAGGTGACATAAATTAGCCTCCACATAGTCCTGGTTTGAGCCCTATAGACTTTTCCTTGCGGGGGCTATCTAAAATCGAAAGTTTACGGTGCAGTTCTTTGGTGCAGTTAAAAGGAAATATCCGACACGAAATAACATTCCAAAAGACATTCCAGAGATTATGTACCGAGTCGTCCTAAGGAATTTTGCTGTTCGTTTAGATGAGTGCCATGAGCATGAAGGGTTACATTTGGATGACATTATTTTTAAAAAGTAATTTCTTAAAAAGTGTATTTCAATAATTAATAAAGGCTTTTCTGATCGGCGTCTACCTTTTATTTATATCGCTATATCAAAAAGAAATTTTTGTTGGGACACCTTGTATATCTCTTTCTGTTGTTGCTCTTTTTTGTTTTGATTACCTTTTTGACTAGTGTTTAGGAGTTCATGGGAATAGTATGACCATATCAGTTTAGTTGGCTCTTTTGCCGTTTTAGTGTAATTGTTTTTTGTCTTGCCATGTTTACAAATTCTTAATTCCTTATTTTATTCTGGCTGCTATCTCTTTAGATGTTTAATTTTAGTTCCATTTATTTTACTTTGTTGTCTCTTTAGTGTATTTAAAAGTGTTGGTATAGCTAAAAATATAATGTTATAGATTATTAAGGTTGTTTGCAAATCTATCTTTTTTACTGGTGTTCCATTTGATGGAATGATATACATTTAATGCTTCTTGTCTATGCTTTGAAAATTTCATATCTAAACTTTCGTTTTTTGAACTTCCATTGCAGAGTTGTTCAAATGTATTTATTATTTCAAGAATATGTTATTTACATCTAATATACTATTCTTCCTTTGTTCTTGCATCTTTACAACTAATACATTTTTGGTACGGCATTACTGTATTATGAAAATGCATTATTTTTCCTTTACTACTATTAAGTTGGTTTGTGAACGTTTTACCTACTTAGGTAATAAAACGCAGCTGTAATTGTAACGAATAGTAATAAACATTCTTCTATGTGCAGGTTTTAATTTATTCGTAACACTTTTCCTTTGTTTTACACATAAAATTGACGAAATGAACATTTCAATAGACCTTTCGTGCTCCTATTTGGCACCTCATTCAGTAATACAGTCACGTTCCCAAATACCCAAAAAGTATTCTCCGGTGACATTCTGGTCATTTGGGACAAATTTTAATAACTTCCTCAATTTTATTGTTCCGAGGATCTCCACTAGTCCTCCGACGACCATTTGTCGAATCGTTTTCAACTTCGGGTAGCCTTTGTGTCAACTAAAGTAGTTATAAAAGTGGAGAACAATAGACAGTTAGGCCTATAAACTTTTTTAATATATTAAAAATAATAATAAAACGCAAAACTTAATGATGATTCCCAATTCATCATGATATTCCGATACATACTACGAAATAATAAATACATTTTACAATACACAATATTATTGATGGATTTGTCCGTTTCTTTGCAATAGTTCATTTTTAAAACGAATAAAATTATTTTTTTACTTTGTTATCTATCACTTTAAAACACTTCTTTAGAACTAAGACATTACAACTGTATATCCTTTGTGTGTTTTACACTTTTATTGGAGTTAGTTTTTTCAATATTTTAAATAGTGGGGAATTTCGGAGATATGTTTTATTATATTTATAAATTTCCATCGCTTCTAAAATGTCAAATTTTTAACTTCTTAGCGCTGAATGTAAAGTTTCTAAATTTGTAATCTCGGGAAATTTATACCCGGCACCTATGAAATGGTTCACAAAATTAGAATTTTGTTTATTTAATAGGTACGCTGATTTGTGTTCTTTGAATCTGATCTAAACATTTCGGCCCGTTTGTCCCACATAGCCGCTACTACACCCGTTGCAACTTAACATATAAACTCCAGATTTTTTATTTTACTGGTTGACTGGGGAGTTTCAAAAAGCGAGCTATTTGTTCTGAAATTAGACGGAAATATGTAATCTTACAGTATTTTTTATCATTTGTTTGTTTTACTTTTGGGTATACTTAATATAATTGTTTCCATTTTTTATTTATTAAGTAACTAATTTCTTTTTCATCGAAGCCGCGATTTTGTACTATTAGTTTTATTTTTTGCATTTCTATTTTACGATTATTTTCGGATAATGGAATTGTGAAAGCTCGGTTGATCATAGTCTTATATTCAGCATATTTATGTGTAATGAGGTGAATAGATTCTGTTGTAATTGTCGTATCTGGGTATGTGGATTTTCTATAGATATTAAATTCTAGTTTATCATTTTGTTTGGTTATTGAAATGTCCAGAAAATTTATGATTTCATTGTGTTCTTTTTCAAGTGTAAATTTTATTTTTAGTTGGATTATTTTTAAATACTTTAATGTTTCTTCTATTTGCCCGTCGTTTCCAGTATAATAAACCAAAATGTCGTCTACATATCTAAACCAAAACCATATTTTTTTTAAAGTTATTGTTTCAAAATAATCAAAATTAAGTTTGACCTAAACAGTTCTGATAATAAAGGGTTTAGTGGAGAACCCATTGCTAGACCATCCTTTTGTTTCTAAGAACGCTATTAAATTGAAAATTATTTTGATTAATGCATAAGTTAAAAAGTTCCAAAATATCGTGCTTAATAATTGGATTGATTTTATTTTTTGTGAGTAAATTATTTATTAATTTTAGGCAATTCTTATTCGGAATATTCGAGAACATGTTGCTAACGTCAGAGGATGCTAGAAAACAGTTTTCTTTAGTATAGATAGTCTACTAAACTTTTTTCTAAGGTCCACCGAGTTTTTTTATTGAATGTTTTGGCAAGAAATTCTGCCATACATAATATGGCATTCCTAATTTTTGAAAGTTGCCAGTTACAAATAAATGGTGTGGCTAATAATAATTTAAAAGGAAAATTGTCGGTTCTTGGGAAGCCTTTATAAAGTTCAGTATTCTTATATTAATAAAAATAAGGTTTTTCTCACACAAAACATAACGAAATTAGAATGAATGAAGAATGCTCAATTAGCATAATCATGGGATTGGGATTCGCATAGGAATGGTTCATCGATTATCTCGAGAAGGGTAAAACCATCAATAGCGAATATTACATAGCGTTATTTGTGCGAATTGCACTTCGAATTGCTTTCTCATCCACCGTATTCTCTAGATTTGGCCCCCAGTGTCCATTTCCTGTTCTCAGACGTCAATAAAAATGCTCACTGGAAAGAAATTTGGCTTCTATGAAGAGGTAATTGCCGAAACGGAAGTTTATTTTGAAGCCAAAGAGAAATCGTTCTTTAAAAAAAGAGCAGAATTATTAGAAAAGCTTTGAAATAATGATATTCCTCTTCAAGGAGAATATATTGACGAATAAAGTAGAAATTTGCAAAAAAGTGTGTTTTATTTGTCAGACCAGGGAGTTTATCTATGTGTAATTTAATTCCCAATTATTGCACTGGTATTATGTCATATCATCCCTCCCCATGATTTAGAGATTTCGTATTGGTTTTGTATAAAGATTAAGGTTCTAGTTTGTACAAATTAAAACTTCAGACCACGCTCTAAATAAATGTTTGTGACCAAGACAACCGACAGAGATTAACAGATGCTTTTTCGAGATTCATCGTTATATATTAAAAGTATTACGTCTGAAATGCTGGAGAGGAACAGACTCATTTCGCTAAATTAAATTTTCCCTCTGGAGCTTTTTAAAAAAGTAGGTTATTGCCCATTCAGCGTGGCTTAAAAACATTTTCTCTGCTCGACAGTAAAATGAGGGAAATGTTACATTTTCGCTGTTGTGCTGTCCTGCACTTACGACCGGCGAGAATGACGAAATTGCTGAAATTTTTGCCGACTCGTAAAAGTTACACACAATGTGGACCAACTTTTTCGCTAAACCGGACGGTTTTTGTTAAAAAGTTGCTATCGAATGCGGATGAAAATCATAAACCGTACTGAAAAATTAACGGAATTTTCACAAAAGGGCAGCTAAACCCGACAAATGTTAGTAAAAACTTTGGAAGAAATTAATTTGCTATGAAAACATAATTTTTTATATCGGTTAATATATATATATATATATATATATATATATATATATATATATATATATATATATATATATATATATATATATATATATATATATATATAAATGTAAGGAAAATGGTCACCAAGGTGACTGATTGAAAATATATTTACTTTTTCCTATTTCATTCTCGCCAGTCCTATTTATTATTATATCAATAAACCTCATAAATTTAACCCAAAATACAATGTCTAAAGTAGAATATACAGCCAAGATACAATATGAAATTTGGAGTTCATTTGAAATAAAAACGGGTGTGAAACAGGATGATGCGCTCGCCTGTCTCTTATTTAATATAGGTCTGGAAAAAGTAGATCGAGAAGCCGAATTGGATAACAGAGTCACTAATACAGTCTACTGAAATTCTGGTCTACGCCGACGATGTAGACATAATTAAGATCAGTACGACAGGCAAAGGAAACATTTACAGCCTTCGAAGGTGTAAAGAATATGCGACAGTTCAACTATCTAGTTGAACTTTTCTGCCGAAGCAAACCACACTTCAAAAGGAAAATTTTGAAAACAAACCTGAGTTTTTGATATTCTCGATGTACCGTTGTAGTTCTTCCACTGCATTTACTTCTTCATCGTGATAAACTAACTTTTTGAAATATTCTTGAATAAACGATAAATTGCCTTTTTATAAGCCGCAGGAGGATTAGGATAATTTCGTCTAAATTCACGTTGAGTTACAATAATTGAATTATTTTTTTAATAATAATAATTTATTATTATTATATATCCATAATAAAGCGTTTGCACTACATAATAATTAAACACACACTGTCACAAATATTATGACAAAAATTATTGATTGATTTGTCCGTTATTTTGTGATAATTTATTTTTTAAAAGGAATCAAACAATGTTTTAATTTGTTATTTTTAAACAAAATTTGTGTGACTATAGTTTCGTAAAACGACTTTACATTCTTTAAAAGTTATAAAACAACACCCGTTGGTAATGATAGGGATAAGTGTTCTTGTCGTATGTCTTCCATACTTTAATATGACCAACTTCAACTTGACCTGCTATAGATCCCGTGCTCGTTGTTGGCTCGTTTTCGACAATTTCTAAAATGTCTTCCTTAATTTTTACCATTGCGCGTGGAGATCTTCCAGCGTGACTTCCTCATTATGTCTTTAAGTATCCTGTATCGCGAGGTTTTCTAACTAAATTTATTAGATATTAAACATCCACGGAGCCGGATGATTTTTTAAATGAAGCCTTTCTGCGTACAAAGGACATGCTGCGGCTGCATTTTGTTGGCACTCCCCGTAAGCTAATATTATGTCCACTAGTTCAATGTTTTCATAAACGTGTTACATTTGAATCGCAGAAGTACGCAAAAATTAAACACGCACTATTAAGGAATTATATCCGCTTGTCAAATCAAACATCGCATTCAAACGAAATATCGTACAAGAATACAAAAAAATAGTCATACCCAGTATCGGCAGTAAACAAATACTTTATGTGTTTACAACGCAGTGGTCGAGAATATCAAAACGTCTGGTCTGTTTTCAAATTTTGTAACTGTTAATAACTTTTTTATTTTACAACTTTTATACAAATGATTTTTGATAAAATGTCTAATTTTTACAAATTCTACAACCTGTTAAAATAAATAGCTCAACACCCAAAATATATATATATATATATACATATATATATATATATATATATACCAGGTGTCCCATTAAGGATGGATCGCGGCCGTATCTTGAAACCTATTTATCCCACAGCTTTGAGGAAAAAAATATTGTACTAAAAATGATCATGAAAAATTCACCAAAAATATTTTTAAGCTTCTAAAACGACCGCAAGAGGGCGTGACGAGCTAAACATTTTTAAAAACAATTTTTTTTGTGTATTTTCAAGTGTTAACCGAGTAAGAAAAATTCTCAGTTATAATTAGCAAACTGTCTCCTACAACTTTGTTTTATGACATTTTGTCGTAATTTCACGAATAGAAGGGTGGGAGGAGTTTTACCTATTGAGATAAAAAGTCGTCTAATGTCCGTTTGCCTAAACCGATTTTCTTCAATTTGGATTCATTTAAAAGGCAATTGCTCGGACAATCATATAATCTGAGAGATAAATAAATTATTTAGTTTACAAATGAAACCGCGAGGTGGCGTTATATTCAACAATAATTTTTTTGAAGTTTTGTTCAGTTTTTTCAAATGGAATGGTACACCTTTTACTACATGGCAAGAAAGGTAATTTAAAGAGGAATCGTCCAGTGAAAACCCGAAATCGATATCTCTGACATGTCAAGAGATATTTCAATTTTTCTGAAAAAAATCAGTTAGTTTTAATTTTTACCGTAATATTAAGTTAAAAATTGGTCTTAATATTTAGGTCGCAATCGCAACCGCAACAATTTTATTTAAAAAATAAAATTATCTATTCAGTATCAATCATCATAAATGTTCTAATCCTGACCTTGATAATATTTTCTAATTTAATTACATAAGCGGAAAAAATGCCTTTCCCCAATTGTTGCATTTTCTCTTTTGTGATACTTAAATACTACTTGACAGAATATTGAAATCAGTCATTAATAAATATACCTACACTTTCTTTTGAACTAAATGAATGGATGAATGAAATTATGCGTTTTCGGGTTTCTAAATAAACGCATGTAATCCTTAGGTACATTACACAAAGAGTGTAAGAAGGGAACCATGGAAACAAACAAAAACAGTTAAATTAACTTGTCAGTTTTGAAATGCATTACATTTTCAACATTGCATTTATTGATTATTAATAATTTTTATAATATTATCTAACAATGCCTTTTAAGAATAACGAGGCCTATGACATGTTGGCGGTGTATTTCCAATGTTTTGAAAATGCATGTATTGCAGAGAGGCAATATGCAAGTCAATATCCCGAAAGAAGGCATTATCCGAAGAAGGTGTTTACACGTCTAGCAAGACGCTTACGAGAAACAGGAATGGTGCATCCAGATCCAGTCCGCACCAGGTTACGTTCGATTCGTAATGGAGATAATATCTTAAATGTTCTG
>JARFXV010002521.1:0-24170 GCA_031761425.1 Cosmopolites sordidus
GGAGTACCAAATATCCCGAAACCAGCGATATTTATTTTTTGTCATTTGTCGAAAAATTTTACGCCGCCGTGAAAATTTGCAAAAAATGAAAAGTGGCCCTACGGTGATGAAACTGAACCAGCTGGTAGATAATTTTACGTAGAATCGACCGGTGAAAACCACACATAGCTATCTTTAATAGTTTTTGAAATATTCGCGAAAAATGTTTATCGTTTTGGATTTTTTGACTTTTTCGAATTTTCAAAAGCTCATATCTCGGCAACCAGACGTTTTATCGAAGTTTTGCGGCCAGATTCGGAAAGTACGCGTTTCGGAGTACCAAATATCCCGAAACCAGCGATATTTATTTTTTTGTCATTTGTCGAAAAATTTTAAGCCCTGTGAAAATTTGCAAAAAAATGGAAAGTGGTCCTGGGTGGTGATGAAACTGAACCACCTGATAGATAATTTTACGTAGAATCGACCGGTGAAAAGCACACATCGCTATCTCTAATAGTTTTTGAAATATTCGCGAAAAATTTTTATCGTTTTGGATTTTTTGACTTTTTCGAATTTTCAAAAGCTCATATCTCGGCAACTAGACGTTTTATCGAAGTTTTGCGGCCAGATTCGAAAAGTACGCGTTTCGGAGCACCAAATATCCCGAATCCAGCGATATTTATTTTTTGTCATTTGTCGAAAAATTTTACGCCACCGTGAAAATTTGCCAAAAATGAAAAGTGGTCCTACGATGATGAAACTGAACCACCTGTTAGACAGTTTTACGCAGAATCGACCGGTGAAAAGCCCACATCGCTATCTCTAATAGTTTATGAAATATTCGCGAAAAATGTTTATCGTTTTGGATTTTTTGACTTTTTCGAAATTTCTAAAGCTCATATCTCGGCAACTAGACGTTTTATCGAAGTTTTGCGGCCAGATTCGGAAAGTACGCGTTTCGGAGCACCAAATATCCCGAAACCAGCGATATTTATTTTTTGTCTTTGGCAAAAAATTTTACGCCGCCGTGAAAATTTGCAAAAAATGAAAAGTGGCCCTACGGTGATGAAACTGAACCAGCTGGTAGATAATTTTACGTAGAATCGACCAGTGAAAAGCCCACATCGCTATCTCTAATAGTTTATGAAATATTCGCGAAAAATGTTTATCATTTTGGATTTTTTGACTTTTTCGAATTTTCTAAAGCTCATATCTCGGCAACTAGACGTTTTATCGAAGTTTTGCGGCCAGATTCGGAAAGTACGCCTTTCGGAACACCAAAATATCCCGAAACCAGCGATGTTTATTTTTTGTTATTTGTCGAAAATTTTTACACCAGCCCCCCCTGTGAAAATTCGCAAAAAATGAAAAGTGGTCCTACGGTGATGAAACTGAACCACCTGATAGATAATTTTACGTAGAATGGACCGGTGAAAAGGCCACATCGCTATCTTTAATAGTTTTTGAAATATTCGCGAAAAATGTTTATCGTTTTGGATTTTTTGACTTTTTCGAGTTTTCAAAAGCTCATATCTCGGCAACTAGACGTTTTATCGAAGTTTTGCGGCCAGATTCGGAAAGTACGCGTTTCGGAGCACCAAATATCCCGAAACCAGCGATATTTATTTTATGTCATATGTCGAAAAAATTTAAGCACTGTGAAAACTTGCAAAAAAATGGAAAGTGGTCCTACGGTGATGAAAGAAAACTGAACCACCTGATAGATAATTTTACGTAGAATCGACCGGTGAAAAGCACACATCGCTATCTCTAATAGTTTTTGAAATATTCGCGAAAAATGTTTATCGTTTTGGATTTTTTGACTTTTTCGAATTTTCTAAAGCTCATATCTCGGCAACCAGACGTTTTATCGAAGTTTTGCGGCCAGATTCGGAAAGTACGCGTTTCGGAGTACCAAATATCCCGAAACCAGCGATATTTATTTTTTGTCATTTGTCGAAAAATTTTAAGCCCTGTGAAAATTTGCAAAAAATGGAAAGTGGTCCTACGATGATGAAACTGAACCACCTGATAGATAATTTTACGTAGAATCGACCGGTGAAAAGCACACATCGCTATCTCTAATAGTTTTTAAAATATTCGCGAAAAATGTTTATCGTTTTGGATTTTTTGATTTTTTCGAATTTTCAAAAGCTCATATCTCGGCAACTAGACGTTTATATCGAAGTTTTGCGGCCGGGTTCGGAAAGTACGCGTTTCGGAGCACCAAATATCCCGAAATCAGCGATATTTATTTTTTGTCATTTATCGAAAAATTTTAAGCCCTGAGAAAATTTGCAAAAAATGGAAAGTGGTCCTATGGTGATGAAACTGAACCACCTGATAGATAATTTTACGTAGAATCGACCGGTGAAAAGCACACGTCGCTATCTCTAATAGTTTTTGAAATATTCGCGAAAAATGTTTATCGTTTTGGATTTTTTGATTTTTTTCGAATTTTCAAAAGCTCATATCTCGGCAACTAGACGTTTTATCGAAGTTTTGCGGCCGGGTTCGGAAAGTACGCGTTTCGGAGTACCAAATATCCCGAAACCAGCGAGATTTATTTTTTGTCAATGTCGAAAAATTTTAAGCCCTGTGAAAATTTGCAAAAAATGGAAAGTGGTCCTACGGTGATGAAACTGAACCACTAGATAGTTTTACGTAGAATCGACCGGTGAAAAGCATACATCGCTATCTCTAATAGGTTTAGAAATATTCGCGAAAAATGTTTATCGTTTTGGATTTTTCGAATTTTCAAAAACTCATCTCTCGGCAACTAGACGTTTTATCGAAGTTCTGCGGCCAGATTCGGAAAGTACGCGTTTCGGAGCACCAAATATCCCGAAATCAGCGATATTTATTTTTTGTCATTTGTCGAAAAATTTTAAGCCCTGTGAAAATTTGCAAAAAATGAAAAGTGGTCCTACGGTGATGAAACTGAACCACCTGATAGATAATTTTACGTAGAATCGACCGGTGAAAACCACACATAGCTATCTCTAATAGTTTTTAAAATATTCCCGAAAAATATTTATCGTTTTGGATTTTTTGACTTTTTCGAATTTTCAAAAGCTTATATCTCGGCAACCAGACGTTTTATCGAAGTTTTGCGGCCAGATTCGGAAAGTACGCGTTTCGGAGCACCAAATATCCCGAAACCAGCGATATTTATTTTTTGTCATTTGTCGAAAAATTTTAAACCCCTGTGAAAATTTGCAAAAAATGAAAAGTGGTCCTACGGTGATGAAACTGAACCACCTGATAGATAATTTTATGTAGAATCGACCGGTGAAAACCACACATAGCTATCTCTAATAGTTTTTAAAATATTCGCGAAAAATATTTATCGTTTTGGATTTTTTGACTTTTTCGAATTTTCAACAGCTCATATCTCGGAAACTAGACCTTTTATTGAAGTTTTGCGGCCAGATTCGGAAAGTACGCGTTTCGGAACACCAAATATCCCGAAACCAGCGATATTTATTTTTTGTCATTTGTCAAAAAATTTTACGCCTCCGTGAAAATTTGCAAAAAATGAAAAGTGGCCCTACGGTGATGAAACTGAACCAGCTGATAGATAATTTTGAGCAGAATCGACCGGTGAAAAGCCCACATCGCTATCTCTAATAGTTTTTGAAATATTCGCGAAAAATGTTTATCCTTTTGGATTTTTTGATTTTTTCGAATTTTCAAAAGCTCACAACTCGGCAGCGATATTTATTTTTTGTCAATGTCGAAAAATTTTAAGCCCTGTGAAAATTTGCAAAAAATGGAAAGTGGTCCTACGGTGATGAAACTGAACCACTAGATAGTTTTACGTAGAATCGACCGGTGAAAAGCACACATCGCTATCTCTAATAGTTTTTGAAATATTCGCGAAAAATATTTATCGTTTTGGATTTTTTGACTTTTTCGAATTTTCAAAAGCTCATATCTCGGCAACCAGACGTTTTATGGAAGTTTTGCGGCCAGATTCGGAAAGTACGCGTTTCGGAGTACCAAATATCCCGAAACCAGCGATATTTATTTTTTGTCAATGTCGAAAAATTTTAAGCCCTGTAAAAATTTGCAAAAAATGGAAAGTGGTCCTACGGTGATGAAACTGAACCACTAGATAGTTTTACGTAGAATCGACCGGTGAAAAGCACACATCGCTATGTCTAATAGTTTTTGAAATATTCGCGAAAATTTTTTATAGTTTTGGATTTTTTGACTTTTTCGAATTTTCAAAAGCTCATATCTCGGCAACCAGACGTTTTATCGAAGTTTTGCGGCCAGATTCGGAAAGTACGCGTATCGGAGCACCAAATATCCCGAAACCAGCGATATTTATTTTTTATCATTTGTCGAAAAATTTTATGCCCTGTGAAAATTTGCAAAAAATGAAAGGTGGTCCTACGGTGATGAAACTGAACCACCTGATAGATAATTTTACGTAGAATCGACCGGTGAAAAGCACACATCGCTATCTCTAATAGTTTTTGAAATATTCGCGAAAAATATCTATCGTTTTTGGATTTTTTGATTTTTTCGAATTTTCAAAAGTTCATATCTCGGCAACTAGACGTTTTATCGAAGTTTTGCGGCCAGATTCGGAAAGTACGCGTTTCGGAGCACCAAATATCCCGAAACCAGCGATTTTTATTTTTTGTCATTTGTCGAAAAATTTTACGCCACCCCCCCCCCGTGAAAATTCGCAAAAAATGAAAAGTGGTCATACGGTGATGAAACTGAACCACCTGTTAGATAATTTTACGTAGAATCGACCGGTGAAAAGCCCCACATCGCTATCTCTAATAGTTTTTGAAATATTCGCGAAAAATGTTTATCGTTTTGGATTTTTTTCGAATTTTCAAAATCAATTTCAGATTCGGAAAGTACGCGTTTCGGAGCACCAAATATCCCGAAACCAGCGATATTTTTTTTTTGTCATTTGTCGAAAAATTTTAAGCCCTGTGAAAATTTGCAAAATATGGAAAGTGGTCCTACGGTGATGAAACTGAACCACCTGATATATAATTTTACGTAGAATCGACCGGTGAAAAGGTTACATCGCTATCTCTAATAGTTTTTGAAATATTCGCGAAAAATATTTATCGTTTTGGATTTTTTGACTTTTTCGAATTTTCAAAAACTCATATCTCGGCAACTAGACGTTTTATCGAAGTTTTGCGGCCAGATTCGGAAAAGTACGCGTTTCGAGCACCAAATATCCCGAAACCAGCGATATTTTTTTTTTGTCATTTGTCGAAAAATTTTAAGCCCTGTGAAAATTTGCAAACAATGGAAAGTGGTCCTACGGTGATGAAACTGAACCACCTGATAGATAATTTTACGTAGAATCGACCGGTGAAAACCACACATAGCTATCTCTAATAGTTTTTAAAATATTCGCGAAAAATATTTATCGTTTTGGATTTTTTGACTTTTTCGAATTTTCAAAAGCTCATATCTCGGAAACTAGACCTTTTATCGAAGTTTTGCGGCCAGATTCGGAAAGTACGCGTTTCGGAGCACCAAATATCCGAAACCAGCGATATTTATTTTTTGTCATTTGTCAAAAAATTTTAAGCCCTGTGAAAAATTTGCAAAAAATGGAAAGTGATCCTACGGTGATGAAACTGAACCACCTGATAGATAATTTTACGAAGAATCGACCGGTGAAAAGCACACGTCGCTATCCCCTCTAATAGTTTTTGAAATATTCGCGAAAAAATGTTTATCTTTTTGGATTTTTTGATTTTTTCGAATTTTCAAAAGCTCATATCTCGGCAACTAGACATTTTATCGAAGTTTTGCGGCCAGATTCGGAAAGTACGCGTTTCGGAATACCAAATATCCCGAAACCAGCGATATTTATTTTTTGTCATTTGTCGAAAAATTTTAAGCCCTGTGAAAATTTGCAAAATTGTAAAGTGGTCCTACGGTGAAGAAACTGAACCACCTGATAGATAATTTTACGTAGAATCGACCGGTGAAAAGCACACATCGCTATCTCTAATAGTTTTTAAAATATTCGCGAAAAAATGTTTATCGTTTTGGATTTTTTGACTTTTTCGAATTTTCAAAAGCTCATATCTCGGCAACTAGACGTTTTATCGAAGTTTTGCGGCCAGATTCGGAAAGTACGCGTTTCGGAGCACCAAATATCCCGAAACCAGCGATATTTATTTTTTGTCATATGTCGAAAAAATTTAAGCCCTGTGAAAACTTGCAAAAAATGGAAAGTGGTCCTACGGTGATGAAACTGAACCACCTGATAGATAATTTTACGTAGAATCGACCGGTGAAAAGCACACATCGCTATCTCTAATAGTTTTTGAAATATTCGCGAAAAATGTTTATCGTTTTGGATTTTTTGAACTTTTTCGAATTTTCAAAAGCTCATATCTCGGCAACTAGACGTTTTATCGAAGTTTTGCGGCCAGATTCGGAAAGTACGCGTTTCGGAGCACCAAATATCCCGAAATCGGCGATGTTTATTTTTTGTCACTTGTCGAAAAATTTTAAGCCCTGCGAAAATTTGCAAAAAATGGAAAGTGGTCCTACGGTGATGAAACTGAACCACCTGATAGATAATTTTACGTAGAATCGACCGGTGAAAAGCACACATCGCTATCTCTAATAGTTTTTGAAATATTCGCGAAAAATGTTTATCATTTTGGATTTTTTGATTTTTTCGAATTTTCAAAAGCTCATAACTCGGCAGCGATATTTATTTTTTGTCAATGTCGAAAAATTTTAAGCCCTGTGAAAATTTGCAAATTATGGAAAGTGGTCCTACGGTGATGAAACTGAACCACTAGATAGTTTTACGTAGAATCCACCGGTGAAAAGCACACATCGCTATCTCTAATAGTTTTTGAAATATTCGCGAAAAATGTTTATCGTTTTGGATTTTTTTGACTTTTTCGAATTTTCAAAAGCTCATATCTCGGCAACTAGACGTTTTATCGAAGTTTTGCGGCCAGATTCGGAAAGTACGCGTTTTGGAGCACCAAATATCCCGAAATCAGCGATATTTATTTTTTGTTATTTGTCGAAAAATTTTAAACCCCTGTGAAAATTTGCAAAAAATGAAAAGTGGTCCTACGGTGATGAAACTGAACCACCTGATAGATAATTTTACGTAAAGTCGACCGGTGAAAACCACACATAGCTATCTCTAATGGTTTTTGAAATATTCGCGAAAAATATTTATCGTTTTGGATTTTTTGACTTTTTCGAATTTTCAAAAGCTCATATCTCGGCAACTAGACGTTTTATCGAAGTTTTGCGGCCAGATTCGGAAAAGTACGCGTTTCGAGCACCAAATATCCCGAAACCAGCGATATTTATTTTTTGTCATTGGTCGAAAAATTTTAAGCCCTGTGAAAATTTGCAAAATTGCAAAGTGGTCCTACGGTGATGAAACTGAACCACCTGATAGATAATTTTACGTAGAATCGACCGGTGAAAAGTACACATAGCTATCTCTAATAGTTTTTGAAATATTCGCGAAAAATGTTTATCGTTTTGGATTTTTTGCCTTTTTCGAATTTTCAAAAGCTCATATCTCGGCAACTAGACGTTTTATCGAAGTTTTGCGGCCAGATTCGGAAAGTACGCGCTTCGGAGCACCAAATATCCCGAAACCAGCGATATTTTTTTTTTTTTGTCATTTGTCGAAAAATTTTACGCCACCGTGAAAATTTGCCAAAAATGAAAAGTGGTCCTACGATGATGAAACTGAACCACCTGTTAGATAATTTTACGTAGAATCGACCGGTGAAAAGCACACATCGCTATCTTTAATAGTTTTTTGAAATATTCGCGAAAAATGTTTATCGTTTTGGATTTTTTGATTTTTTCGAATTTTCAAAAGCTGATATCTCGGCAACTAGACGTTTTATCGAAGTTTTGCGGCCGGGTTCGGAAAGTACGCGTTTCGGAGCACCAAATATCCCGAAATCAGCGATATTTATATTTTGTCATTTATCGAAAAATTTTAAGCCCTGTGAAAATTTGCAAAATTGTAAAGTGGTCCTACGGTGATGAAACTGACCCACCTGATAGATAATTTTACGTAGAATCGACCGGTGAAAAGCACACATCGCTATCTCTAATAGTTTTTGAAATATTCGCGAAAAAAAGTTTATCGTTTTGGATTTTTTGACTTTTTCGAATTTTCAAAAGCTCATATCTCGGCAACTAGACGTTTTATCGAAGTTTTGCGGCCCAGATTCGGAAAGTACGCGTTTCGGAGCACCAAATATCCCGAAAACAGCGATATTTATTTTTTGTCATTTGTCGAAAAATTTTACGCCACCGTGAAAATTTGCCAAAAATGAAAAGTGGTCCTACGATGATGAAACTGAACCACCTGTTAGATAATTTTACGTAGAATCGACCGGTGAAAAGCACACATCGCTATCTTTAATAGTTTTTGAAATATTCGCGAAAAATGTTTATCGTTTTGGATTTTTTGACTTTTTCGAATTTTCAAAAGCTGATATCTCGGCAACTAGACGTTTTTATCGAAGTTTTGCGGCCGGGTTCGGAAAGTACGCGTTTCGGAGTACCAAATATCCCGAAACCAGCGAGATTTATTTTTTGTCAATGTCGAAAAATTTTAAGCCCTGTGAAAATTTGCAAAAAATGGAAAGTGGTCCTGCGGTGATGAAACTGAACCACTAGATAGTTTTACGTAGAATCGACCGGTGAAAAGCATACATCGCTATCTCTAATAGTTTTAGAAATATTCGCGAAAAATGTTTATCGTTTTGGATTTTTCGAATTTTCAAAAACTCATCTCTCGGCAACTAGACGTTTTATCGAAGTTTTGCGGCCAGATTCGGAAAGTACGCGTTTCGGAGCACCAAATATCCCGAAATCAGCGATATTTATTTTTTGTCATTTGTCGAAAAATTTTAAGCCCTGTGAAAATTTGCAAAAAATGGAAAGTGGTCCTACGGTGATGAAACTGAACCACCTGATAGATAATTTTACGTAGAATCGACCGGTGAAAAGCACACGTCGCTATCTCTGATAGTTTTAGAAATATTCGCGAAAAATGTTTATCGTTTTGGATCTTTTGACTTTTTCGAATTTTCAATAGCTCATATCTCGGCAACTAGACGTTTTATCGAAGTTTTGCGGCCAGATTCGGAAAGTACGCGTTTTGGAGCACCAAATATCCCGAAACCAGCGATATTTATTTTTTATCATTTGTCAAAAAATTTTAAGCCCTGTGAAAATTTACAAAAAATGAAAAGTGGTCCTACGGTGATGAAACTGAACCACCTGATATATAATTTTACGTAGAATCTACCGGTGAAAAGGCCACATCGCTATCTCTAATAGTTTTTGAAATATTCGCGAAAATTTTTTATCGTTTTGGATTTTTTGACTTTTTCGAATTTTCAAAAGCTCATATCTCGGCAACTAGACGTTTTATCGAAGTTTTGCGGCCAGATTCGGAAAGTACGCGTTTCGGAGCACCAAATATCCCGAAATCAGCGATATTTATTTTTTGTCATTTATCGAAAAATTTTAAGCCCTGTGAAAATTTGCAAAAAATGGAAAGTGGTCCTACGGTGATGAAACTGAACCACCTGATAGATAATTTTACGTAGAATCGACCGGTGAAAACCACACATAGCTATCTCTAATAGTTTTTAAAATATTCGCGAAAATTATTTATCGTTTTGGATTTTTTGACTTTTTCGAATTTTCAAAAGCTCATATCTCGGAAACTAGACCTTTTATCGAAGTTTTGCGGCCAGATTCGGAAAGTACGCGTTTCGGAGCACCAAATATCCCGAAACCAGCGATATTTATATTTTGTCATTTGTCAAAAAATTTTACGCCGCCGTGAAAATTTGCAAAAAATGAAAAGTGGTCCTACGGTGATGAAACTGAACTACCTGATTGATAATTTTACGTAGAATCGACCGGTGAAAAGCACACATCGCTATCTCTAATAGTTTTTGAAATATTCGCGAAAAATGTTTATCGTTTTGGATTTTTTGCCTTTTTCGAATTTTCAAAAGCTCATATCTCGGCAACTAGACGTTTTATCGAAGTTTTGCGGCCAGATTCGGAAAGTACGCGTTTCGGAGCACCAAATTTCCCGAAACCAGCGATATTTTTTTTTTTGTCATTTGTCGAAAAATTTTACGCCACCGTGAAAATTTGCCAAAAATGAAAAGTGGTCCTACGATGATGAAACTGAACCACCTGTTAGATAATTTTACGTAGAATCGACCGGTGAAAAGCACACATCGCTATCTTTAATAGTTTTTGAAATATTCGCGAAAAATGTTTATCGTTTTGGATTTTTTATCGGCTCATATCTCGGCAACTAGACGTTTTATCGAAGTTTTGCGGCCGGGTTCGGAAAGTACGCGTTTCGGAGCACCAAATATCCCGAAATCAGCGATATTTATTTTTTGTCATTTGTCGAAAAATTTTAAGCCCTGTGAAAATTTGCAAAAAATGGAAAGTGGTCCTACGGTGATGAAACTGAACCACCTGATAGATAATTTTACGTAGAATCGACCGGTGAAAACCACACATAGCTATCTCTAATAGTTTTTAAAATATTCCCGAAAAATATTTATCGTTTTGGATTTTTTGACTTTTTCGAATTTTCAAAAGCTTATATCTCGGCAACCAGACGTTTTATCGAAGTTTTGCGGCCAGATTCGGAAAGTACGCGTTTCGGAGCACCAAATATCCCGAAACCAGCGATATTTATTTTTTGTCATTTGTTGAAAAATTTTAAACCCCTGTGAAAATTTGCAAAAAATGAAAAGTGGTCCTACGGTGATGAAACTGAACCACCTGATAGATAATTTTACGTAGAATCGACCGGTGAAAACCACAGATAGCTATCTCTAATAGTTTTTAAAATATTCCCGAAAAATATTTATCGTTTTGGATTTTTTGACTATTTCGAATTTTCAACAGCTCATATCTCGGAAACTAGACCTTTTATCGAAGTTTTGCGGCCAGATTCGGAAAGTACGCGTTTCGGAGCACCAAATATCCCGAAACCAGCGATATTTATTTTTTATCATTTGTCGAAAAATTTTAAGCCCTGTGAAAATTTGCAAAAAATGAAAGGTGGTCCTACGGTGATGAAACTGAACCACCTGTTAGATAGTTTTACGTAGAATCGACCTTTGAAACGCCCACATCGCTATCTCTAATATTTTTTGAAATATTTGCGAAAAATGTTTATCGTTTTGGATTTTTTTCGAATTTTCAAAGTCCCATATCTCGGCAACTAGACGTTTTATCGAAGTTTTGCGGCCAGATTCGGAAAGTACGCGTTTCGGAGCACCAAATATCCCGAAACCAGCGATTTTTATTTTTTGTCATTTGTCGAAAAATTTTACGCCACGCCCCCCCGTGAAAATTCGCAAAAAATGAAAAGTGGTCATACGGTGATGAAACTGAACCACCTGTTAGATAATTTTACGTAGAATCGACCGGTGAAAAGCCTACATCGCTATCTCTAATAGTTTTTGAAATATTCGCGAAAAATGTTTATCGTTTTGGATTTTTTGATTTTTTCGAATTTTCAAAAGCTCATATCTCGGCAACTAGACGTTTTATCGAAGTTTTGCGGCCAGATTCGGAAAGTACGCGTTTCGGAGCACCAAATATCCCGAAATCAGCCATATTTATTTTTTTGTCATTTGTCGAAAATTTTTACGCCACCCCCCCTGTGAAAATTCGCAAAAAATGAAAAGTGGTCCTACGGTGATGAAACTGAACCACCTGATAGATAATTTTACGTAGAATCGACCGGTGAAAAGGCCACATCGCTATCTCTAATAGTTTTTGAAATATTCGCGAAAAATATTTATCGTTTTGGATTTTTTGACTTTTTCGAATTTTCAAAAGCTCATATCTCGGCAACTAGACGTTTTATCGAAGTATTGCGGCCAGATTCGGAAAAGTACGCGTTTCGAGCACCAAATATCCCGAAACCAGCGATATTTTTTTTTTGTCATTTGTCGAAAAATTTTAAGCCCTGTGAAAATTTGCAAAAAATGGAAAGTGGTCCTGCGGTGATGAAACTGAACCACTAGATAGTTTTACGTAGAATCGACCGGTGAAAAGCATACATCGCTATCTCTAATAGTTTTAGAAATATTCGCGAAAAATGTTTATCGTTTTGGATTTTTTGATTTTTTCGAATTTTCAAAAGCTCATATCTCGGCAACTAGACGTTTTATCGAAGTTTTGCGGCCAGATTCGGAAAGTACGCGTTTCGGAGCACCAAATATCCCGAAATCAGCCATATTTATTTTTTTGTCATTTGTCGAAAATTTTTACGCCACCCCCCCTGTGAAAATTCGCAAAAAATGAAAAGTGGTCCTACGGTGATGAAACTGAACTACCTGATAGATAATTTTACGTAGAATCGACCGGTGAAAAGGCCACATCGCTATCTCTAATAGTTTTTGAAATATTCGCGAAAAATGTTTATCGTTTTGGATATTTTGACTTTTTCGAATTTCCAAATGCTCATATCTCGGAAACTAGACCTTTTATCGAAGTTTTGCGGCCAGATTCGGAAAGTACGCGTTTCGGAGCACCAAATATCCCGAAACCAGCGATATATATTTTTTGTCATTTGTCAAAAAATTTTACGCCGCCGTGAAAATTTGCAAATAATGAAAAGTGGCCCTACGGTGATGAAACTGAACCAGCTGGTAGATAATTTTACGTAGAATCGACCGGTGAAAACCACACATAGCTATCTCTAATAGTTTTTAAAATATTCGCGAAAAATATTTATCGTTTTGGATTTTTTGACTTTTTCGAATTTTCAAAAGCTCATATCTCGGCAACCAGACGTTTTATCGAAGTTTTGCGGCCAGATTCGGAAAGTACGCGTTTCGGAGCACCAAATATCTCGAAACCAGCGATATTTTTTTTTTGTCATTTGTCGAAAAATTTTAAGCCCTGTGAAAATTTGCAAAAAATGGAAAGTGGTCCTACGGTGATGAAACTGAACCACCTGATATATAATTTTACGTAGAATCGACCGGTGAAAAGGTTACATCGCTATCTCTAATAGTTTTTGAAATATTCGCGAAAAATATTTATCGTTTTGGATTTTTTGACTTTTTCGAATTTTCAAAAGCTCATATCTCGGCAACTAGACGTTTTATCGAAGTATTGCGGCCAGATTCGGAAAAGTACGCGTTTCGAGCACCAAATATCCCGAAACCAGCGATATTTTTTTTTTGTCATTTGTCGAAAAATTTTAAGCCCTGTGAAAATTTGCAAAAAATGGAAAGTGGTCCTGCGGTGATGAAACTGAACCACTAGATAGTTTTACGTAGAATCGACCGGTGAAAAGCATACATCGCTATCTCTAATAGTTTTAGAAATATTCGCGAAAAATGTTTATCGTTTTGGATTTTTTGATTTTTTCGAATTTTCAAAAGCTCATATCTCGGCAACTAGACGTTTTATCGAAGTTTTGCGGCCAGATTCGGAAAGTACGCGTTTCGGAGCACCAAATATCCCGAAATCAGCCATATTTATTTTTTTGTCATTTGTCGAAAATTTTTACGCCACCCCCCCTGTGAAAATTCGCAAAAAATGAAAAGTGGTCCTACGGTGATGAAACTGAACCACCTGATAGATAATTTTACGTAGAATCGACCGGTGAAAAGGCCACATCGCTATCTCTAATAGTTTTTGAAATATTCGCGAAAAATGTTTATCGTTTTGGATATTTTGACTTTTTTCGAATTTCCAAATGCTCATATCTCGGAAACTAGACCTTTTATCGAAGTTTTGCGGCCAGATTCGGAAAGTACGCGTTTCGGAGCACCAAATATCCCGAAACCAGCGATATATATTTTTTGTCATTTGTCAAAAAATTTTACGCCGCCGTGAAAATTTGCAAAAAATGAAAAGTGGCCCTACGGTGATGAAACTGAACCAGCTGGTAGATAATTTTACGTAGAATCGACCGGTGAAAACCACACATAGCTATCTCTAATAGTTTTTAAAATATTCGCGAAAAATATTTATCGTTTTGGATTTTTTGACTTTTTCGAATTTTCAAAAGCTCATATCTCGGCAACCAGACGTTTTATCGAAGTTTTGCGGCCAGATTCGGAAAGTACGCGTTTCGGAGCACCAAATATCCCGAAACCAGCGATATTTTTTTTTTGTCATTTGTCGAAAAATTTTAAGCCCTGTGAAAATTTGCAAAAAATGGAAAGTGGTCCTACGGTGATGAAACTGAACCACCTGATATATAATTTTACGTAGAATCGACCGGTGAAAAGGTTACATCGCTATCTCTAATAGTTTTTGAAATATTCGCGAAAAATATTTATCGTTTTGGATTTTTTGACTTTTTCGAATTTTCAAAAGCTCATATCTCGGCAACTAGACGTTTTATCGAAGTATTGCGGCCTGATTCGGAAAAGTACGCGTTTCGAGCACCAAATATCCCGAAACCAGCGATATTTTTTTTTTGTCATTTGTCGAAAAATTTTAAGCCCTGTGAAAATTTGCAAAAAATGGAAAGTGGTCCTGCGGTGATGAAACTGAACCACTAGATAGTTTTACGTAGAATCGACCGGTGAAAAGCATACATCGCTATCTCTAATAGTTTTAGAAATATTCGCGAAAAATGTTTATCGTTTTGGATTTTTCGAATTTTCAAAAACTCATCTCTCGGCAACTAGACGTTTTATCGAAGTTTTGCGGCCAGATTCGGAAAGTACGCGTTTCGGAGCACCAAATATCCCGAAATCAGCGATATTTATTTTTTGTCATTTGTCGAAAAATTTTAAGCCCTGTGAAAATTTGCAAAAAATGGAAAGTGGTCCTACGGTGATGAAACTGAACCACCTGATAGATAATTTTACGTAGAATCGACCGGTGAAAAGCACACGTCGCTATCTCTGATAGTTTTAGAAATATTCGCGAAAAATGTTTATCGTTTTGGATCTTTTGACTTTTTCGAATTTTCAATAGCTCATATCTCGGCAACTAGACGTTTTATCGAAGTTTTGCGGCCAGATTCGGAAAGTACGCGTTTTGGAGCACCAAATATCCCGAAACCAGCGATATTTATTTTTTATCATTTGTCGAAAAATTTTAAGCCCTGTGAAAATTTACAAAAAATGAAAAGTGGTCCTACGGTGATGAAACTGAACCACCTGATATATAATTTTACGTAGAATCTACCGGTGAAAAGGCCACATCGCTATCTCTAATAGTTTTAGAAATATTCGCAAAAATTTTTTATCGTTTTGGATTTTTGACTTTTTCGAATTTTCAAAAGCTCATATCTCGGCAACTAGACGTTTTATCGAAGTTTTTGCGGCCAGATTCGGAAAGTACGCGTTTCGGAGCTCCAAATATCCCGAAATCAGCGATATTTATTTTTTTTCATTTATCGAAAAATTTTAAGCCCTGTGAAAATTTGCAAAAAAATGGAAAGTGGTCCTACGGTGATGAAACTGAACCACCTGATATATAATTTTACGTAGAATCGACCGGTGAAAAGGTTACATCGCTATCTCTAATAGTTTTTGAAATATTCGCGAAAAATATTTATCGTTTTGGATTTTTTGACTTTTTCGAATTTTCAAAAGCTCATATCTCGGCAACTAGACGTTTTATCGAAGTATTGCGGCCTGATTCGGAAAAGTACGCGTTTCGAGCACCAAATATCCCGAAACCAGCGATATTTTTTTTTTGTCATTTGTCGAAAAATTTTAAGCCCTGTGAAAATTTGCAAAAAATGGAAAGTGGTCCTGCGGTGATGAAACTGAACCACTAGATAGTTTTACGTAGAATCGACCGGTGAAAAGCATACATCGCTATCTCTAATAGTTTTAGAAATATTCGCGAAAAATGTTTATCGTTTTGGATTTTTCGAATTTTCAAAAACTCATCTCTCGGCAACTAGACGTTTTATCGAAGTTTTGCGGCCAGATTCGGAAAGTACGCGTTTCGGAGCACCAAATATCCCGAAATCAGCGATATTTATTATTTGTCATTTGTCGAAAAATTTTAAGCCCTGTGAAAATTTGCAAAAAATGGAAAGTGGTCCTACGGTGATGAAACTGAACCACCTGATAGATAATTTTACGTAGAATCGACCGGTGAAAAGCACACGTCGCTATCTCTGATAGTTTTAGAAATATTCGCGAAAAATGTTTATCGTTTTGGATCTTTTGACTTTTTCGAATTTTCAATAGCTCATATCTCGGCAACTAGACGTTTTATCGAAGTTTTGCGGCCAGATTCGGAAAGTACGCGTTTTGGAGCACCAAATATCCCGAAACCAGCGATATTTATTTTATATCATTTGTCGAAAAATTTTAAGCCCTGTGAAAATTTACAAAAAATGAAAAGTGGTCCTACGGTGATGAAACTGAACCACCTGATATATAATTTTACGTAGAATCTACCGGTGAAAAGGCCACATCGCTATCTCTAATAGTTTTTGAAATATTCGCGAAAATTTTTTATCGTTTTGGATTTTTTGACTTTTTCGAATTTTCAAAAGCTCATATCTCGGCAACTAGACGTTTTATCGAAGTTTTGCGGCCAGATTCGGAAAGTACGCGTTTCGGAGCACCAAATATCCCGAAACCAGCGATATATATTTTTTGTCATTTGTCAAAAAATTTTACGCCGCCGTGAAAATTTGCAAAAAATGAAAAGTGGCCCTACGGTGATGAAACTGAACCAGCTGGTAGATAATTTTACGTAGAATCGACCGGTGAAAACCACACATAGCTATCTCTAATAGTTTTTTAAAATATTCGCGAAAAATATTTATCGTTTTGGATTTTTTGACTTTTTCGAATTTTCAAAAGCTCATATCTCGGCAACCAGACGTTTTATCGAAGTTTTGCGGCCAGATTCGGAAAGTACGCGTTTCGGAGCACCAAATATCCCGAAACCAGCGATATTTTTTTTTTGTCATTTGTCGAAAAATTTTAAGCCCTGTGAAAATTTGCAAAAAATGGAAAGTGGTCCTGCGGTGATGAAACTGAACCACTAGATAGTTTTACGTAGAATCGACCGGTGAAAAGCATACATCGCTATCTCTAATAGTTTTAGAAATATTCGCGAAAAATGTTTATCGTTTTGGATTTTTCGAATTTTCAAAAACTCATCTCTCGGCAACTAGACGTTTTATCGAAGTTTTGCGGCCAGATTCGGAAAGTACGCGTTTCGGAGCACCAAATATCCCGAAATCAGCGATATTTATTTTTTGTCATTTGTCGAAAAATTTTAAGCCCTGTGAAAATTTGCAAAAAATGGAAAGTGGTCCTACGGTGATGAAACTGAACCACCTGATAGATAATTTTACGTAGAATCGACCGGTGAAAAGCACACGTCGCTATCTCTGATAGTTTTAGAAATATTCGCGAAAAATGTTTATCGTTTTGGATCTTTTGACTTTTTCGAATTTTCAATAGCTCATATCTCGGCAACTAGACGTTTTATCGAAGTTTTGCGGCCAGATTCGGAAAGTACGCGTTTTGGAGCACCAAATATCCCGAAACCAGCGATATTTATTTTTTATCATTTGTCGAAAAATTTTAAGCCCTGTGAAAATTTACAAAAAATGAAAAGTGGTCCTACGGTGATGAAACTGAACCACCTGATATATAATTTTACGTAGAATCTACCGGTGAAAAGGCCACATCGCTATCTCTAATAGTTTTTGAAATATTCGCGAAAATTTTTTATCGTTTTGGATATTTTGACTTTTTCGAATTTTCAAAAGCTCATATCTCGGCAACTAGACGTTTTATCGAAGTTTTGCGGCCAGATTCGGAAAGTACGCGTTTCGGAGCACCAAATATCCCGAAATCAGCGATATTTATTTTTTGTCATTTATCGAAAAATTTTAAGCCCTGTGAAAATTTGCAAAAAATGGAAAGTGGTCCTACGGTGATGAAACTGAACCACCTGATAGATAATTTTACGTAGAATCGACCGGTGAAAACCACACATAGCTATCTCTAATAGTTTTTAAAATATTCGCGAAAAATATTTATCGTTTTGGATTTTTTGACTTTTTCGAATTTTCAAAAGCTCATATCTCGGAAACTAGACCTTTTATCGAAGTTTTGCGGCCAGATTCGGAAAGTACGCGTTTCGGAGCACCAAATATCCCGAAACCAGCGATATTTATATTTTGTCATTTGTCAAAAAATTTTACGCCGCCGTGAAAATTTGCAAAAAATGAAAAGTGGCCCTACGGAGATGAAACTGAACCAGCTGGTAGATAATTTTACGTAGAATCGACCGGTGAAAACCACACATAGCTATCTTTAATAGTTTTTGAAATATTCGCGAAAAATGTTTATCGTTTTGGATTTTTTGACTTTTTCGAATTTTCAAAAGCTCATATCTCGGCAACCAGACGTTTTATCGAAGTTTTGCGGCCAGATTCGGAAAGTACGCGTTTCGGAGTACCAAATATCCCGAAACCAGCGATATTTATTTTTTGTCATTTGTCGAAAAATTTTAAGCCCTGTGAAAATTTGCAAAAAATGGAAAGTGGTCCTACGGTGATGAAACTGAACCACCTGATAGATAATTTTACGTAGAATCGACCGGTGAAAAGCACACATCGCTATCTCTAATAGTTTTTAAAATATTCGCGAAAAATTTTTATCGTTTTGGATTTTTTGACTTTTTCGAATTTTCAAAAGCTCATATCTCGGCAACTAGACGTTTTATCGAAGTTTTGCGGCCAGATTCGGAAAGTACGCGTTTCGGAGCACCAAATATCCCGAAACCAGCGATATTTATTTTTTGTCATTTGTCGAAAAATTTTAAGCCCTGTGAAAATTTGCAAAATTGTAACGATGATGAAACTGAACCACCTGTTAGATAGTTTTACGTAGAGTCGACCGGTGAAAAGCCCACATCGCTATCTCTAATAGTTTATGAAATATTCGCGAAAAATGTTTATCGTTTTGGATTTTTTGATATTTTCGAATTTTCTAAAGCTCATACCTCGGCAACTAGACGTTTTATCGAAGTTTTGCGGCCAGATTCGGAAAGTACGCGTTTCGGAGCACCAAATATCCCGAAACCAGCGATATTTATTTTTTTGTCATTTGGCAAAAAATTTTACGCCGCCGTGAAAATTTGCAAAAAATGAAAAGTGGCCCTACGGTGATGAAACTGAACCAGCTGGTAGATAATTTTACGTAGAATCGACCGGTGAAAAGCATACATCGCTATCTCTAATAGTTTTAGAAATATTCGCGAAAAATGTTTATCGTTTTGGATTTTTTGATTTTTTCGAATTTTCAAAAGCTCATATCTCGGCAACTAGACGTTTTATCGAAGTTTTGCGGCCAGATTCGGAAAGTACGCGTTTCGGAGCACCAAATATCCCGAAATCAGCCATATTTATTTTTTTGTCATTTGTCGAAAATTTTCACGCCACCCCCCCTGTGAAAATTCGCAAAAAATGAAAAGTGGTCCTACGGTGATGAAACTGAACTACCTGATAGATAATTTTACGTAGAATCGACCGGTGAAAAGGCCACATCGCTATCTCTAATAGTTTTTGAAATATTCGCGAAAAATGTTTATCGTTTTGGATATTTTGACTTTTTCGAATTTCCAAATGCTCATATCTCGGAAACTAGACCTTTTATCGAAGTTTTGCGGCCAGATT
This sequence comes from Cosmopolites sordidus, assembly GCA_031761425.1. Taxonomy (NCBI): domain Eukaryota; kingdom Metazoa; phylum Arthropoda; class Insecta; order Coleoptera; family Curculionidae; genus Cosmopolites; species Cosmopolites sordidus. Next base: position 19,673 of record JARFXV010002521.1, read on the forward strand.
CGGAAAGTACGCGTTTCGGAGCACCAAATATCCCGAAACCAGCGATATATATTTTTTGTCATTTGTCAAAAAATTTTTACGCCGCCGTGAAAATTTGCAAAAAATGAAAAGTGGCCCTACGGTGATGAAACTGAACCAGCTGGTAGATAATTTTACGTAGAATCGACCGGTGAAAACCACACATAGCTATCTCTAATAGTTTTTAAAATATTCGCGAAAAATATTTATCGTTTTGGATTTTTTGACTTTTTCGAATTTTCAAAAGCTCATATCTCGGCAACCAGACGTTTTATCGAAGTTTTGCGGCCAGATTCGGAAAGTACGCGTTTCGGAGCACCAAATATCCCGAAACCAGCGATATTTTTTTTTTGTCATTTGTCGAAAAATTTTAAGCCCTGTGAAAATTTGCAAAAAATGGAAAGTGGTCCTACGGTGATGAAACTGAACCACCTGATATATAATTTTACGTAGAATCGACCGGTGAAAAGGTTACATCGCTATCTCTAATAGTTTTTGAAATATTCGCGAAAAATATTTATCGTTTTGGATTTTTTGACTTTTTCGAATTTTCAAAAGCTCATATCTCGGCAACTAGACGTTTTATCGAAGTATTGCGGCCTGATTCGGAAAAGTACGCGTTTCGAGCACCAAATATCCCGAAACCAGCGATATTTTTTTTTTGTCATTTGTCGAAAAATTTTAAGCCCTGTGAAAATTTGCAAAAAAAGGAAAGTGGTCCTGCGGTGATGAAACTGAACCACTAGATAGTTTTACGTAGAATCGACCGGTGAAAAGCATACATCGCTATCTCTAATAGTTTTAGAAATATTCGCGAAAAATGTTTATCGTTTTGGATTTTTCGAATTTTCAAAAACTCATCTCTCGGCAACTAGACGTTTTATCGAAGTTTTGCGGCCAGATTCGGAAAGTACGCGTTTCGGAGCACCAAATATCCCGAAATCAGAGATATTTATTTTTTGTCATTTGTCGAAAAATTTTAAGCCCTGTGAAAATTTGCAAAAAATGGAAAGTGGTCCTACGGTGATGAAACTGAACCACCTGATAGATAATTTTACGTAGAATCGACCGGTGAAAAGCACACGTCGCTATCTCTGATAGTTTTAGAAATATTCGCGAAAAATGTTTATCGTTTTGGATCTTTTGACTTTTTCGAATTTTCAATAGCTCATATCTCGGCAACTAGACGTTTTATCGAAGTTTTGCGGCCAGATTCGGAAAGTACGCGTTTTGGAGCACCAAATATCCCGAAACCAGCGATATTTATTTTTTATCATTTGTCGAAAAATTTTAAGCCCTGTGAAAATTTACAAAAAATGAAAAGTGGTCCTACGGTGATGAAACTGAACCACCTGATATATAATTTTACGTAGAATCTACCGGTGAAAAGGCCACATCGCTATCTCTAATAGTTTTAGAAATATTCGCGAAAATTTTTTTATCGTTTTGGATTTTTTGAGTTTTTCGAATTTTCAAAAGCTCATATCTCGGCAACTAGACGTTTTATCGAAGTTTTGCGGCCAGATTCGGAAAGTACGCGTTTCGGAGCACCAAATATCCCGAAATCAGCGATATTTATTTTTTTTCATTTATCGAAAAATTTTAAGCCCTGTGAAAATTTGCAAAAAATGGGAAAGTGGTCCTACGGTGATGAAACTGAACCACCTGATATATAATTTTACGTAGAATCGACCGGTGAAAAGGTTACATCGCTATCTCTAATAGTTTTTGAAATATTCGCGAAAAATATTTATCGTTTTGGATTTTTTTGACTTTTTCGAATTTTCAAAAGCTCATATCTCGGCAACTAGACGTTTTATCGAAGTATTGCGGCCTGATTTGGAAAAGTACGCGTTTCGAGCACCAAATATCCCGAAACCAGCGATATTTTTTTTTTGTCATTTGTCGAAAAATTTTAAGCCCTGTGAAAATTTGCAAAAAAATGGAAAGTGGTCCTGCGGTGATGAAACTGAACCACTAGATAGTTTTACGTAGAATCGACCGGTGAAAAGCATACATCGCTATCTCTAATAGTTTTAGAAATATTCGCGAAAAATGTTTATCGTTTTGGATTTTTCGAATTTTCAAAAACTCATCTCTCGGCAACTAGACGTTTTATCGAAGTTTTGCGGCCAGATTCGGAAAGTACGCGTTTCGGAGCACCAAATATCCCGAAATCAGCGATATTTATTTTTTGTCATTTGTCGAAAAATTTTAAGCCCTGTGAAAATTTGCAAAAAATGGAAAGTGGTCCTACGGTGATGAAACTGAACCACCTGATAGATAATTTTACGTAGAATCGACCGGTGAAAAGCACACGTCGCTATCTCTGATAGTTTTAGAAATATTCGCGAAAAATGTTTATCGTTTTGGATCTTTTGACTTTTTCGAATTTTCAATAGCTCATATCTCGGCAACTAGACGTTTTATCGAAGTTTTGCGGCCAGATTCGGAAAGTACGCGTTTTGGAGCACCAAATATCCCGAAACCAGCGATATTTATTTTTTATCATTTGTCGAAAAATTTTAAGCCCTGTGAAAATTTACAAAAAATGAAAAGTGGTCCTACGGTGATGAAACTGAACCACCTGATATATAATTTTACGTAGAATCTACCGGTGAAAAGGCCACATCGCTATCTCTAATAGTTTTTGAAATATTCGCGAAAATTTTTTATCGTTTTGGATATTTTGACTTTTTCGAATTTTCAAAAGCTCATATCTCGGCAACTAGACGTTTCATCGAAGTTTTGCGGCCAGATTCGGAAAGTACGCGTTTCGGAGCACCAAATATCCCGAAATCAGCGATATTTATTTTTTGTCATTTATCGAAAAATTTTAAGCCCTGTGAAAATTTGCAAAAAATGGAAAGTGGTCCTACGGTGATGAAACTGAACCACCTGATAGATAATTTTACGTAGAATCGACCGGTGAAAACCACACATAGCTATCTCTAATAGTTTTTAAAATATTCGCGAAAAATATTTATCGTTTTGGATTTTTTGACTTTTTCGAATTTTCAAAAGCTCATATCTCGGAAACTAGACCTTTTATCGAAGTTTTGCGGCCAGATTCGGAAAGTACGCGTTTCGGAGCACCAAATATCCCGAAACCAGCGATATTTATATTTTGTCATTTGTCAAAAAATTTTACGCCGCCGTGAAAATTTGCAAAAAATGAAAAGTGGCCCTACGGAGATGAAACTGAACCAGCTGGTAGATAATTTTACGTAGAATCGACCGGTGAAAACCACACATAGCTATCTTTAATAGTTTTTGAAATATTCGCGAAAAATGTTTATCGTTTTGGATTTTTTGACTTTTTCGAATTTTCAAAAGCTCATATCTCGGCAACCAGACGTTTTATCGAAGTTTTGCGGCCAGATTCGGAAAGTACGCGTTTCGGAGTACCAAATATCCCGAAACCAGCGATATTTATTTTTTGTCATTTGTCGAAAAATTTTAAGCCCTGTGAAAATTTGCAAAAAATGGAAAGTGGTCCTACGGTGATGAAACTGAACCACCTGATAGATAATTTTACGTAGAATCGACCGGTGAAAAGCACACATCGCTATCTCTAATAGTTTTTAAAATATTCGCGAAAAATTTTTATCGTTTTGGATTTTTTGACTTTTTCGAATTTTCAAAAGCTCATATCTCGGCAACTAGACGTTTTATCGAAGTTTTGCGGCCAGATTCGGAAAGTACGCGTTTCGGAGCACCAAATATCCCGAAACCAGCGATATTTATTTTTTGTCATTTGTCGAAAAATTTTAAGCCCTGTGAAAATTTGCAAAATTGTAACGATGATGAAACTGAACCACCTGTTAGATAGTTTTACGTAGAGTCGACCGGTGAAAAGCCCACATCGCTATCTCTAATAGTTTATGAAATATTCGCGAAAAATGTTTATCGTTTTGGATTTTTTGACTTTTTCGAATTTTCTAAAGCTCATACCTCGGCAACTAGACGTTTTATCGAAGTTTTGCGGCCAGATTCGGAAAGTACGCGTTTCGGAGCACCAAATATCCCGAAACCAGCGATATTTATTTTTTGTCATTTGGCAAAAAATTTTACGCCGCCGTGAAAATTTGCAAAAAATGAAAAGTGGCCCTACGGTGATGAAACTGAACCAGCTGGTAGATAATTTTACGTAGAATCGACCGGTGAAAAGCCCACATCGCTATCTCTAATAGTTTATGAAATATTCGCGAAAAATGTTTATCGTTTTGGATTTTTTGACTTTTTCGAATTTTCTAAAGCTCATATCTCGGCAACTAGACGTTTTATCGAAGTTTTGCGGCCAGATTCGGAAAGTACGCCTTTCGGAACACCAAATATCCCGAAACCAGCGATGTTTATTTTTTGTTATTTGTCGAAAATTTTTACACCAGCCCCCCCTGTGAAAATTCGCAAAAATTGAAAAGTGGTCCTACGGTGATGAAACTGAACCACCTGATAGATAATTTTACGTAAAATCGAC
>JARFXV010002522.1:0-34389 GCA_031761425.1 Cosmopolites sordidus
GATGGGGTAAAGCAAAGTTCCAGCTGTCAAACATCAATTTCTAGATCTAATCTTGAGGGGTATATAAAAAGATTTATATTATACTTTAAAAAGACACTTTCCCATCGTTTTATACGGTAAAAAAGAGGCGTGCTGAATTTAAATGTGTGTCAAGAATGCCTATGCTTATATATGCGGCAAAAGTTAGAACCATTACCAATAAATATTACATTTCACTATAGGACTAATCGTTGGATACTATTCAGTATAAGCCTCAACATCTGGGCAAAAAAAAGGGCTTTTTTACCACAAGAATACGCCTGCTCACTCGTCTCCAATTGTTGCTGCAAAACTTGATGATCTACCATGACTCTTACTATCGAAACCACTACTTACATATCAATCAGTGTCTTATTTTTGATCATATTCGTCCTTCCAATGATGTATCGAGTTGCGAAGAAAGACAATATTCACGTGAGGCTAAACCCGAATAACCTGACAGATGATCGGCAATTTTAAAACCGAGAGTATTATTTCATGCAAAATACCGCGAGTCGTGTCTTTCGACTTTAAAAATTAGTACTTCGGTTTTTAGAAGTTGAATTGAATTATCTTCTACTGTTGTACTAGCAGTTTTTCTTCAGACTGCTTTAGATCTCTTCAGACTGTTGCAGATTCCTTCAGCATCTTTTTAACAGACCGAATCAAAACCGAATAATACTCAGTTTTGTTGAAAGTCCAATTTTCATCTAGTAATACGGTTTACGTTTTCAATCGCAGTTTACAATAGTATTTTGTTTTCTGTTCATTTTAGGACATATATTTGTTAATTTTAAATATTTGTTTCATATGTAGGCGATGTTTTTCTGTCGGCTATAAATATTTTAAACAAAGGCTAGCTATTTAACAATAACCCTTGTACTCTAATGATCAAATCATCTTATCCATGTTTTCATAACGGGAGAAGCAATAATCACGAATGGTCTAGCCATTTCACGAAAATTTACACCTGCTTCTTTCATACCAACCGTTTGTCCCATTGGAGAAATTGGAGGAAAAGCAAACAACGACGTAGTGAGTAAACTTGTTGCATTTTTTACATTTTTTACAAGCAAAGCGTGAATTATATTTTAGAAACCGACCTTTTATCTTAAGAACGTATATAAAGAACTATATTATATTTACTTTACAGATTATTAACAGTTTTTGTTTTACTTTATAGTAGTATAAATAGGGACCAAATGGAGGAGTAGGGATCTAATATGAGTTGAAACAAATATTCTCCATTACATGCCAGAGGTGAAGTAGCAACATGCCAGAGCCTGCTTTTACCCAAAGAGTGGGTACGAATAGGCGTAGGTATACCAGCAAAGCGAAAACGGTTCCATCTATAGATTATTGTTAAATGGTGCTTATAGACTACCCGGCAAAAGTTAGAACAATTATTAATAATTATTACATTTTACTATTGGACTAGTCATTGGATAATATTCAGCCTAAGCCTTAACATCTAGCCAAAAAGTAAAAGGTTTTTTTACTACAACAATACGCCTGCTCACACATCTCGAGTTGTTGTTGCAAAACTTGATTATCTACCTCATGGACTCTTACTATCGAAACCACTACTTACACATTAATTAGTCTCAGAGACAGACAATATTCACGTGATGCTAAACCCGAATAACCTGACAAATGATAGGTAATTTTAAACCGATAGTATTATTTTATGCAGAATAACGCGAGACATAAGTCTTCGAATTGATCTCTCAGGCTTCTTCTTTTAGGTGACGTATTTTCTTGAAGTTAAAAGTTAATAATTCGGTTTTTAGTAGTTGAATTGAATTATGTTCTACTGTTGTACTAGCAGTTTTTCTACAGTCTGCTTCAGATCCCTTCGGACTGCTTCAGATTCCTTCAGCATCCTTTTACTAGACCGAATCGAAACCAAATAATACTGTTTTCTTGAAAGCCCATCTAACAATACGGTTTACGTTATTATCGCAATTTTACAATGGTATTAGCTTTTCTGTTAATTTTTAGCGCATATATTTGTTAAATTTAAATACTTGTTTCATATGTAGGCAATGTCTTTCTGTCGGCTATAAATATTTTAATTAAAGGCTAGGTATTTACCAATAACCCTCGTACTCTGATATTTAAACCATCTTATCCATGTTCTCATAACGCTAGAAGCATTAATCACGAATGGTGCATTTCACGAAAATTTACACCTGCTTCTTTCATAGCAGCAGTTCGTTCCATTTCAAATTCGGATAAATCGGAGAAAAAGCAAACAACGACGTGGTGAGTGAACTTGTGGTATTTTAGAATTTTTAATAAGCAAAGCGTGTGTTAGTTTTTTTTGTTTACGATACACAGTGACTATATTTTCAGTTTAGTTTAAACATGTATACTGGGTGTTTTCCCGTATATATCTATATCTTGTATTTGTTATCATAATATTGTTGCATACATTTATAATTTTAATTCCAATAAAACAACAACCAAATTAGATGCTTTGAAATTATTTTTTTATGTGAAATAACATTCAAAGGTATTATTCAGTAGCGGTTGGTCCATAAGGTTGGTTGGTTCATAACGAAATAGCTCGTGGTTGCCGTGGGTGCCGATTAAAGAACACGTGCTTTGGGCATAGATAAGTTTGCGCCGCTACTGTTTTCTTTACTATCGCGTGCGAATAAACCAAGACAGTAATGCGTCGCTTTGCTAGTAACCCGGAGCTAAAGCGCATTGATAACGTCATATCTTGAGCGCTGCTATATTCTCAATAATCAGGTGTTTTTCGTTACCGTGCTTTTTGACTTTTCGAGTGGTTGTAAAGTGAATGTTTTAAATGATTACAATAGTGAAGATGAATTCAGTGTAATATATGAATTGTCATCAAAAATCACCAATTAGATCTAATAAGTGAAAGGTTTTCTATAATAGAAAAAGGTGTAAAAGTGTTTTTTTGCAAATATGTCTGCATTTCCTGCTTTCTTTTCTCGATCATCCAAAAGAGGCACTGTTCTGGACAGAGTTGTGAAAAAGCGTCTACCCCGTACGGACCATACCAGATGGAATTTTATATCTATATATGTAAATACTGTTTACATTTACCAAGACGAATTGCAAACATGCCGTGAAGATATTACGGACGCCGAGTAGGATAAAAATTCTATTAATCAAGCTCAGGGGGGGGTTAATAAATTATTTGGTGGATGCTAAATTTAAATGTTGGTTGTTTCAATAAAATAAAGCCCGACTGCGACATTCTCTTTGATTAACTGCAAAGCAGGCAACTAGATGAACTTAAAGTTAAGAAGAATTTGGTAACTTTTTCAGCGGTAATTCAAAATATTAGAGACAATATAGAAATACAAATTAATCAAGAATTTGGTAACTTAACTGGTGAAGAATTTACAACGATCATGGAGAATCGCACAAAGAAACTGACATTTATTGACACGGAGGACCCCAATCCGAATGTCAGGATTGCAAGGAAATCAATGATACCTTAACCTACAGGTTCATGAATGTTTTAGTTTCGATGTATACCTAACTCTTGTAAATTTATTTGAAACTGAAAAATTTGGTGAATATCGATGGACTTCAATTACAAACAGATTTAATGGTGATGGTTATATGGTGAGTTTAGCAAAATTTTATTATCTAGGTACCTATTTGAAAATTTGATGTCTAACAGTTACACTCGCATTTCTACATAGCAGAGTGTGTGTATGATGCTAAGAAATGTAAAATTTTTGGTTGCGATGCATTTCCCTATCCTTATTCCAAAATTTGGTTATACGTGTCCCCCCTGTTTTTTCCCCACGGACCGCCGCTGGTATTATGATTTGAAATAATTTTAGACAAATGTGCGCCGTGGTTACTTTTGACAACGTGCATTCTGTAAATCCAATTTCCGACTACTTTTTCAAGTAATTCGGGTCTTATGAATGCAATTATCTGAGATATGTTGGTTTCCAAGGCGTCAATAGTTGCTGGTTTATCGGCACAGACCAAAGAATTAACAACACCCTAAAGAAAATAATTTAAAGGTGGTAAATGACATGACCTTGGTGGAAAATTAACACGTCCGTTTCTCGAAATAATTTTTTGACATAACTGTTCTCTCAATAAATCGATTGTTGCATTGGCTGTATGACTTGTGGAGCCGTCCTGTTGGAACCACATCTCCTCCAGGTAAGTACCATTCAAATTCGGAATTATATAATCATTAACCATATCTCTGTAATGATCCCCATTAACGAATTGATAAATTTGGATCTTCAACACTGCCAGCAATAGCGGCGATATTTTCTTCGGAACGTACAGTTTTTTCTCCTGTGTTTGTTTCAATATCGACCTCTGTGAAGTACGTTGAAATTTCATTTGATATTTTATGGAGACATTTGCTGAAATACAAATTTAATTTACTTAAATTTTCACAAAGCTTGAAAACAATCCCCGAAAACTCCAAAACAACATAGAATACAAACAACACGACACGACAAAAACAAACGACGAATTTTCGATTCGCATTTGTCTAAGGCGCGTCAGGTGAACAAACGGCATCGGATGGAAACAATGAGGGACTTGGGATAGGGGGCGGCCATCGCCTGCGGTCGTATGGCTGCGGCACCGCTCCCCCACGTCCCAGTAGACGGTCTCGGGGCTGGCGGTCACGTGACAAATAGGTTTTCCGGATGTTGGCCGTTTTAAATATCTCACCTGTCAAAGCTATGGCAGATTATCAGTATCAAGGTGCTCCAATCCGGACTAACCTGATTGATTAAAGATGTTTTGTTTTTGATAAGAATTAAAGGATGAGTTTAATGTTCAGTGCCTCAGGGATTAGTATACAGAATGATATGATTCGGGAAATGCTGTCAATTAAATGATACAAGATATTTAATCTATTTAACTGAGGTAGCCGATACTATATTTGAAATTTATATATACGTTCTGTCAAAAAAAAATCCGGGAATTGGTCAATAAAACACACAATGTTTATTATTTATCCAAATTTATTGAATCGTTTTCAAAGAACGCCCTTTTCTAAAATAATACACTTATGGCAACGAATAATCCAATTGCCAAAACATTTTTTAAACGCATTTTCCGGAATCGACTTCAGTTCTAGCCGCGAATTCTCTTTTATATCTTCTATCGACTGAGAACGGGAGCCTCGAAGTGGTAATTTGAGGTTTGGAAAGAGAAAGTTGTCGGTCGGAGCCATATCGGGTAAATACGGTGGTTGTTCGATGGTGTTTGTTGAGTTTTTGGCCAGAAATTCATTCATAATGATAACCTTGTGTTTTCCCAAAAGTTTTCTTTCCACAAATCTGGCATTCTCGAAGAATTTACTTTCTGAAACGCTCATATAATATTCTTTATTTACCGTCTGACCTTCTGGTAAGAATTCCGAGTACACAGTTAGTTTTTGACCAGAAGTTCATTCACAATGATAGCCTTGTGAGATGATACGTTGTCGTGATGCAAAATCCAAGCGTTTTCTTTCCACAAATCTGGCTATCTCGACGAATTTGCTATATCAAACGCCGCATAACGCTCATATATCATTCTTTATTTACCATCTGACCTTTATAATCCTTTACCACCAGATCTTGATAATTAAAGAAAACAGTCAACATCACCTTAACTTTTTATCGATTTTGGCGTGGTTTTTTCGGTTTAGGCTCAGTTAGAAGGCGCCATTCCGAAGCTTGTTAACTGATTTGTATGTCAAACTTTTATACCCATGTATCATCACCAGTTACAATCCGTTTAACGAATGTGGGGTCGGAATTGACTCGTTCTAGCATGCCTTCAGCGACCCTTACGCGATTGGGCTTCTGAAGAAAATTCAGGTCTTTCGGCACTAGTCGAGCGGCAACACGTTTCATGCCCAAATCTCTTAAAATAGTACGAATTGATTCGTGAGAGACATATAGATCAGCGGCTATCTCTCTCAAACTTAACTGATAATTTTTAGTCACCATTTCCTTCTCTTTAGCGATGATAATTTCAATTAAAAGCGTTAATGGCCGACTTGAGCGAGACAATTCTTCCACCACATCTCGACCGCTTTTGAATGCACAAGTCGATTCACCGTAAGTCTTAGGCAACATTTTCAGCTACTCGGGACACGAAATTCCATTTGCAATGCAAAATTTAAGGCAAATTCTGTATTATTCACACAATTAGTTGTTCAATGTTTTTATCCATTGTAAAAATCGCAAAATACACTTGAGATGAACTAATAAAATCCAGCACTGTAAACAAATTAAATAACAGATGACGCTCAAACTCCGCGTCAGTGTAGAGGAGAGTTATGCCAACTTAGCGATAAAAAGAATTTTGACAATCCCTTTAAGCGGGCTTTTCAAATGGTCAATTCACTTTTTTTCAATTCAATTTACTTTTTTGACAGAATGTATTACAATTTTTTTAACACACCCTTTTCAAATACGAACTATATTAAACTAACAGTCAGAAAATTAGTTACAACCTAAACTCTCCATCGACCAAATAATCCCCTAAATGATGATAGTGAGGAAATCCATTTTTTAATGTCTAGATGCGCAATATAAATTTAACAAAGGTAAACTATTCGGTCTAACTGGTCATTTAGCAAAATACCCAACATTGTTCTTATATTAAATTTTAGGCTTTCTAAGAGAATTAGTTTTTTAGATTAATTTTTATTATAATACATTTTAAAAGTATCGTTGGAAGTGTGAGTTTATAACATTGAGTGAATAGCATGAGAAGGATTATTTGGTTCCTTAAGATAACTTCTGTTAGTAGATACTTCAATGTATTATTGAGCCTAATGGAATAATGACGTGACCCCAGATAAGGGACATAATATGGGAGGTGTGGCCTTTATTCGTGGAGGAAAACATTTGTTAACACTAGAGCCGCCGAAATTTGACATACCCCGTAAATCGCGGGTGGGACAAATTTTGACCCACTTTAATTATCGTGGAGATCATCTGCTCAGTGTAAGAAGTCATTATAAAAATACATACAGTCCCTGTCCATATTAATGTGACCACTTGAAATAATTAAGTAAAATCACTTTTTGATGTAAAAACTTCTTTAGGCGTGTTTTTGCTGAGGAGTGAACGTAAGTTTAAGCTCTGGTCGATGACGCTGAATCGGGTTTACTCGGCTCAACTCGACAACAAGCACGCTCGGATTGGTGACCCACTGAGTCGTGTATCCTCAGCTCCAGTCGTCATAAGCCACGTTTTGCATGTAATCTCCACGTTTTGCATAATTCTCTGAACATTCCTTGAGAACTTCTATCTGTCTGGTTGTCCTTATTTCATTTTCTACTAATATTTTCTAGGTCATCTGCGAAGGCTCGGCATGAGATTTCTATGTTGTCTTTGGGTTGTCTGAGTCATATTCCGTATGTCATAGTCCGAGTCCATTCCGTCCGGTTCCCAATGTCCTTGATTTTTTACTTCTTTTTCCTATTTCCTTATAACTTTGTCCAGAACTAGATTGAATAGATAGTTGGAAATAACCCACCTCCTTGGCGTACTCTAGTTTTAATCAGGAAATGTTCGGAAATTTCTCCCATAAATTTCATTTTAGAGGTTGAGTCGGTCAGTGTTTGATCAATCGTAGTGTGTTGGAGTTTGGTCCCTGTTTTTCTAGGGCGTTGAACAGAGATTTTCGGTCGATGAAGTCGTATGCCTTCTTGTCCATGTCCATGAACGTGTAGATGATTTGGACGTTCCTGATGGCTTTATATTTCAATATTGTTTTTAAATTAAAGATCTGTTCAGTGTAAGAGGAATGCCTGCCTGGTACTAACCAATTTTGTGTTCTAGTTGTTCTTGTGTTCTCTGGAGAAGGCATGCTGAGAGGATTTTGTAGATAACTTGTAGTAGGGAGTTGTAGTCTATAGTTGTTCACATCTCTTCTATTCCCTCTCTTGAATAGCGGGTAGATAAGAGCACATTTCCATTCGCCTGGTAGTCTTTTTGTTTGTTAGATGTTCGTGATAATTTGAAGAGGCCTTTATCCTGCAATAGTGGATTGACACGGGCTGATGAGGATGAGGATTTGGATATATATGCATCATATGCCATTTCACTACATTGCAGGATAAAGGTCTCTTCAGCATGTTCCCAACTCTCGCAGTCCAGAGCTATCCTCTGTCAGTAGGATCTATTATACTTAATTATGTCATCAGTCAATCGTGTTTTTGGTCTTCTCCGTGGACGTTTGCGATCAAGCGGTATCCAGTCCAAGACCGCCTTGGACCATCTTTCGTCCTATCGCCTCGCTACTTGGTCTGCCCACTTCAATTTAAATTTTTTTATTTTTTCAATGATGTTACTCACTTTCGTTTATTCTCTGATCCATATGCAGGTCTTTCTATCCCGTTTAGTAATGCCAAGTATACGTCTTTCCATTCCCCTCTGTGCTACCCAAAGTTTTTATACTGACTGTGATGTGAGTGTCCAGGTTTCACCTCCGTATGTCATAACGGGCAAGACACACTGATCAAAAACTTTTCTTTTCAGGCAAACTGGTAATTTGTTCTTAAAAACTATGTTGAGGCTGCCAAATATCTGCCAGCCACATTTAACGCGTCGTTACACTTTACGTCGTTACACACCTTCCAAAACCGTTCCTATAATAGAAATCCTCTTGTTCTCAGCAAATTTATTGAACATGATCCGACTCTTCTTCTGCCAAATGGTTCCCCAGTCCTTTGCAGCTCTTGTACGTGCCTTTGCAGTTCCTCTGGGAAAGAAGAACGATATCATCCGATAATCTAAGATGGTTTAATTATGCACCATTGAGCCTTATTGTATTTTGCTCCCAATCCAGATTACGGAACGCTTCTTCTAGATAGGCTGAGAAAAGAAGAGGCGATATTGCGTCACCCTGCCGTACGCCTCGTTATACATTTATTTCAATCTCAAGATCGTCAGGGTGGACTATCGCTGTAGCTTCATCATATATCGATGTATCCATTATGGCCTGCTTTGAGATTGAATCAAATGTTTTTTGATTCCATTGATAAAAGCCAAGCACGGTGGCATAGTGTATTCGTTGTGTCTTTCTATGACTTGCTGTAGAACCTGGGTAGGATGCATTGTATTGAATCCACTTTTGAATCCGGCTTACTCTCTTGGTTGTGTATCAATAAGTTTTGTTAGTATTATTTTGGATATTATCTTGGTGAAAACTTTATACACTACTGAGGGGGGCTTATTGGACGGTAGTTCTTTAAATCTTGCTGTGCTTCTTTTTTATGTAAAACAATAATTTCTGCATTTTTCCATAAGTTGGGTACTTCTTGTTCTTTGAGGCATTTTGAGTATAATTTTGCTAGTGTTTTATGTAAAGTATGACCACCAGCTTTTAGCATCTCCACAGTTATACTATCCTTTCCTGGAGCCTTGCCATTTTTCATCGAGTTTATAGCCTTTGTTACTTTCTTCACCAGAATATCCAGCACTTGTTCTTCAGTAGACAATGCTGTTCTTGCCCATTTCTGACCCTTCTATAACACTTCCGTCCGTTCCCTGCACACTGTACCATCCTTACGCATTAAGGAAAAACATTGCGTCTGTTTCTTTCTCTTAGCTTTGTTAATTTCCCTGTTTTATTTCAGAGTTTGTTGACCTAGCTACATGTTGAATCGGCGCGTTTCCTCTCGAATGCGTTTTCTTATAGTTTTGAAAAGCTCAACGTACTCGATCCTGCCAAAAGAACTGTCTGCATGCTTCATTGCCCGTCTTTTTTTTTCATTATATTAATGGTTTAATTGCAGATTTTTGACTTTTTGAAACATTTATCTTCTGGCGCTGTTGCAGCAGCCGTTTCAAGCACATTGTTGGCGATTTCTTTATATTGGTCAGTAATTTCCATCTCCTCCGGGTTTTGCAACACAGCAAAGCGGTTCGACAAAGCAATTTCAAAATCGCTGCCCATCTCTAGCAGCTTCCGAGAATTCACTTCGCCCCTTTTTGATCTTATCATTCTTTCGCGCTCTTTTCGGCAGTTTATCCTAATCTCTGCATGTACCATCCGGTGGTCACTTCCCACATTAAAATGGTTAAGGATAGTACAATTGCAAAATATTGCTTTATTATTTGACATGATATAATCAACTTTACTTGGGAGTCCAGATGGACCCTTTCATGTCCATTTTCTGTTGATCTTTTTCTTATAACACGAATTCATAATATAAAGTTCTTGTCCTTCAGCAAAGTCAACCAGCCTGTAACCTCTAATGTCCCGCTCACTATTTCCATATGGGCCAGTTGCATTTTCACCAGTTCTTGCTTATCCGATTCTGGTGCTAAAGTCACCCATCTGTATTTTATACCTACACTTTTCCTTATCTAAAAGTTGGGCCACATCATCATGTAATTCCTCATTCCTGTAGCTTATAGTCGGTGCATAAGCTTAGACGATTTGAAGCTTAAACTTTTTATTCAGCTGAATGGTGCGTTGGGCTAATCGGTCAGATATACTTTCAAATTTTACTACATTGTCTTTCAGCTTTCGATAGATGAGAAATCCGATTTCCCTACATCGTCTATTTTCCATACCTCGAGTGTAGAGTACGTGACCAGTTGGTTCTAGTGTGATTAACTCTTTGCTCTTTCTTCGTGTTTTGCAGAGCCCAATAATATCCCAATGTATGTTGTTAAGTTTGATTAACAGTTCTTGCAGTCAGGCCTCCGTTTTCATTGTCCATATATTAAGCGTAGCAATAACAAAAGTTCAATGGCAACCTGATCTAACCCGGTGATTCTTAGCACTCTCTGCCTTGGGGCAGGTCTTCCCACTGCCATATGTAGATAGTCCCTTGGCCTCCAGGGAATAAGGGCCGTGTTTCAAGCTGTATTGTCATGTAGAAGGCATGGACCGTAATCTGATGGCGTTGGTTCAATGTGGATTGACAGATTTTGGATAATGGTTTTTTGGTTAATGTGAGACCTCCACTTGATCTGTCCGCCAGGGGTAACCCTCCCAGGAACTTACGCTCCAGATATATAATACATATATACATATATATATATATATATATATATATATATATATATATATATATATATATATATATATATATATATATATATATATATATATATATATATCTATATACATTATATATATCTATATACATATATATATATATATATATATATATATATATATATATATATATATATATATATATATATATATATATATATATATATATATATATATAATTATGTAGTTTCTGTCATTCAACCGAAATTAATACATCTAACCAATAAAGATTTTTCTCGTAGACCCGATGAGGCAAACTAAACGAAATTACTACGAGGGTGACTTTACACACATTCTGTGTAATTGGGCGTGCGGGAATTCTTCTTCAGCTGGCGGTGTCAGTAATGGGGCGAGAATTTAGAACAAGGGGAGTTGGATTTAAAGAGTTTATGACCAAGCAACTGGTGGTTAATTCCATGAAACTTTGCCTAGTCTCGTATTGAATGATTTTTTTTAAACAGCATCGTTATAATTCAATTTATATATATATGCTTAGTAAATAAAATTCAGTAATTTTTCCTGTATATGTTTCTTTAATTTAGAAAATATAGAATAATCGACGGGAGCAAGATATGCAGAAGAAAAAATAATGGTAATGATCATTCTGACTTAAAAAAACGACTAGAAATTTGTTTGAGGTGGACATTCTACTTGAGCCCTTTTTTGTATTAAATTTACTTTAGCCATGATGGGCCTGAAGTAATTCCTTGGTTGTATATTGGAGAGATGAACCAGTTAGGTCTTTAACTTGGTTTGTCCATCTTTTTGGAGGTCTTCCGCGTTATCTAGAGCCGTCCATCAGTCCCTGCAGCACACGTCTTTCTAGGTTATTGCCATTCCTGCCTTCAATCTGGGCGAAAAATCTTAGTATTTGTTAATGCATAAGTTGGGATAGCCTTGCAGATACATTAATTTCTTGAATAACGGATGCGTTTGTTCGTCTGGCAGTCCACGGAATGCAAAGAACCTATGCCACACAAACAAAAATGCACGATTCTTTTTTGGTACACAAGATAGTACACATGAGTCTAATTATTGCTAAATCCGAATAAAGAAGGCTTAGTAGGGCTGTCTTTATGAGGTTGAAATTGAGAGAGCACTTCTTTTTAATTTTTTTTACGGTTCCGACGTATGTAATATTATATTTTTTCAGTTCCTTTACTACTTCCAAGGAGGAGAACCAATTGTCTGCAGTAATATTCCTATTAGTTCCAGATATTGGAGGGATAAGAGTCAACACCTCCAATGTAGGAATTGATAGTTTTCCTGGATTCATTTTATTAGTATCCGTGCCAGTGTGTACGAAGGCATTTAGGAGATAATGTGTTCTAGCATCCACCAAACACTGCATTTTGGTTTCGTACTTGTCCGGCTTATTTTTCAGGTACATACGAACTGGCCTTGTAGTTTTATCATCCAAACACATGGCGGAAAGTAAGAAATAAAAACGGCTCAAAGTCATTGAGCTGAAATATATCAAATCTTCGTTATTTAATTAGAAAACCTCTGCCAAATTTAATAGGCCCAAATATGCTTTCATTTCAATAATATCCAAATGGTTTGTATACTGATAAGAAAGGTTATGCTTGTTATACTTAGCGGTCATAGTCCATTCCTAAGCCCGAACAGAGTTTTCCGGCATAATAATCCGTGCTTCTCCAATAACACCTGGTAAGTGACTTATTATATTATGCTTTCGAGTCCTAGCACTGGCAGGTGAAAATTTTGCCCATTTTGATCTATTTTTACCATAGAAATAACTTGTAGGATGTTCCTCATCATCAGAAGTATCGCTGCTAATTACATTATCTTCTGACATATTATCTACACCTCTTTCGCTTTCTTCGTCTTCTTCTTGCCCAGATTCTGGTTTATGGCTGCTATGCTCACTATCTTGATCTGAAAACTCACTGTTACTATCCAATCCATAATATTTTGTATTTCTTTTTCAAGTTTATTTTGTGTCATCTTACTATTATTACTACCACCCGCCATTTTCCATTAGTTGTCCAAATTAAATTTTATCACACTTCTCTGACGAGCATACATCTTTCCATTCCACTTCTACGCTAACCAAAGTTTGTGAATTGATTGCTATGTGTGTCCACGTTTCATTTCCGTATGGCATAACGGACAAGATGCACTGATCGAAGACTTTCGTTTTAAGCAAAGTGGGAGTTTGCTCTGAAAACACCATGTTGGGTCTGCGAAATGCCTACCAGTCACATGTAATACGCCGTTACACCTCCTGGCCGGTATCGGCATCTTCTGTTATCGGAAAATTAATTGAACATAACCTAACTCTTTTTCAGGTTTATTTTTAAGCTAAATGGTTCGCCAGCCCTTTGCAACTCTTGTATATATATATATATATATATATATATATATATATATATATATATATATATATATATATATATATATATATATATATATAAACAATTTTTAAATACCCTAAAATTTTGTAAGATAAAAGCATTAACCTTTTTGTACTTTGAAGTTTTTTATCAACATATTTATCAAAACGAATTACTTTTCACTTGTGGATCATATATGGACCATGATAACCAACTGGCACGGCCCTCTCGTCCTAATATAATTTCATAACCCGCCTAATGGCCCTGTTCAGGTCTTTCCGGGCTCCGTTTCGAATTACCAGTTACGATAACCCAATAAAAGCCGGTGAAAACGTCTTGGAACAAACCAACGGACGTCGCTACACGAAACTTTATCTTTTTTCGTTCTCCCCAGCGAGAAATTGTTTTGAGAAAGGCATTTCCTTTATCTAAAATTGGATCAGTGACGATACCGTCCTGAAGATTGGTGCAGAGGGGAAAGGAGTGAAACGGGGTGAGTACTATTTTTTGTTTTTAGAGATGGGGATGCTTACTAATTGGTAGACGTAGGCGACAATGGTGTGAATGGTTTACGAAATTTTAAATTTCTTTTTAATTTGATATTTATATTGGTTAGTTGACTACGGTATATTTAACAAAATAAAGTAAAATGTTTTTGTTGAAAACAAAATGATGCCGTTGCCCTTGTAGTTGATAGTTACGTCAGTACTAGACAATAAATAATTATAAATTAATATTATATGTAGTTGTAGGCGTAGTGAGGACTGTTTACGCGGTGGGTAATAAGATAATGGAATTGATGGTGTAGCGTTCGAACACTGTTGGTTTCCCCTTTGATGGGAAGACCGGCCATCATCTGATGCATCTTCGCTGGGAGTTTACTCTCCCTATAGTCACTTAGCTATTTTCAATCCAGGAAAAGGGAAACAGTCACCAGGACTCAAGTCTGATCACTCTGACTCACTTCTAATCACTGACTCAATTCGATCTTATTCAAAAATCCAGGGCTTATTACCAGTAATGACGCATTCCACAAGATCTCGCAGCGAAAGGCCTTCAACTGCTAGAAGTGATGAAAATGTCCACTTAATCCGGGATCCTACATGCTCTGATCGTTGGTTGATGAAGCGTCATTCGTCTGAGATCGAGCATCGATAATATCTAGGTGCTGAATAAATGCACAATGATTTTTTGGTAAGAAAAACATTACTGTGGCCTCGCAGCCCCCTTATTCGCTTGATTTGAGCTCGAGTGACTTTTTGTTTTTCTCATGATTTAAAATTTACCTCTGAGGACATCATTTTGAGATATTGCAGAACATTGGAAAGGTCGTAACCGACCAGCTGAAGGAGATTCCTGTATCTGAGTTGCAGCACTGCTATGAAGGGTGAACAAATGATCTTCAACGCTCTGTGGCTTGCCAAGGCAACTGCTTTAAAGGAGACAATGTAGAATTGTAATTTCAATTGAATAAACCATTTGATATTTATATTTTCTTAAATGTCAGTTGGATTGAGTTTAGTTTGTGTATATCTTTTTTTTTTTTAATCACAACTTAATTCAAAGAACATTAACATCCAATGCACTGAATCACAAATAAATATTGGAGAGCAAAAAATTGTAATACCCATTAAATAGATTTAAAGTCAATTTAGGATATATATTTTTTAAATTCAAAAACTGACTAACTGTTCGATTGCATACCTTTATGTTTTTCTTTAAGATTCCTAAAAATGTGGGTAATTATAATATGCTTTGTGGACTATTTCAATTTAATTTTTCCTTTTCCCAAAATTTTGTCTACTTCTCAGGTTAATTAGGCATCAGATGCTGTTATTAAGAATTTCCTTTTTGCACTTTTTTGCACTGTTACTTTAGAAAAGATTTGAATTTGAATTTTTCAGTTTAGGCCGCGTCAGCAACTGAGACCATTTGACAGCCCATAAAGAGTGTACACCAGATAGGAACTAATAAAATTTAAATATAGTAAATATTTTATAGATCATAAAAGTGTATTATGAAAGTAATGTGGGCTAATGGGTATATGGTTATATACCAAAGGTACTCAAACTTTAATCAGCAGTAGACAATAAATAAAAGAACTGCTACAAATATTTAGGTGTAATACATGGAATAGAGCTCAAAATGTATATTAAGAGTATAGGAATAGATGAAGATTTTAAGGAAAAAAGCAGTTTAAAGATAATAGGGATGGGTTATATCAAAGGAAAGTAGAAAGAGAAATGGGGGGATTTAAAAGGAAAACTGGAGTAATGAGGGGACAAAATAGACGACATCACTGGGACGTCCATATCTTTGCCCAAGAGATATGCAAGTCCGTATCCTTACTTTAAAAAGACGCGATGAACAGAAATAAGAGGCATCATATCAGGTACATATTAACGAAGAGGTCAGCACTTGTTAGATGGCCATGTGAGAAGCGACAGTGCCGGATTCTAAGCCAAAAGCTATACAAAAAGATGACACTCGAGATGGAGGAGAAAGCATCCCGGTGATGGACAAGGGGCAAGATGGAAAAATATTCTTTCCAAAGCATTTTGGCCCAGTAGTCTGCTCGTTCATTACCCAATATTCCTGCGAGGTTAGGGATCCAAAAGAATTTCACTGCCGACCCTCTA
The DNA here is from genome assembly GCA_031761425.1 of Cosmopolites sordidus. Classification (NCBI taxonomy): domain Eukaryota; kingdom Metazoa; phylum Arthropoda; class Insecta; order Coleoptera; family Curculionidae; genus Cosmopolites; species Cosmopolites sordidus. Next base: position 16,058 of record JARFXV010002522.1, read on the forward strand.
GATTGGGATTCCTGGATGAGGGAAAGAATGTAAACAACTAGAGGCAAAGATAGGGGAGAAACAAGAGATTGGAGAGAACTTAAGGAATCAGTGCAGATAAGTCAATTGGATGTTGGACGGGAGAGTCTATAAAAAATGGCCTCTCTTATGGCTAAAAGTTCGACAGAAAGATACTATTCTAGGTGTGAAGACAAAAAACACGTTGACGTTATTAGGTCGAAGGTCTTGAATGATTTTAGGGAAAATGGCAGCGGGAGGAAGGAAACCAGGAAAATCTCAAAAATTCAAGACTCGCCACCAGTAATGACATGTTCCAGAAAATAAAGGTCAGTTTCGATTCGCTCCAAAAAATCCAGATATAATCCCTACTGTTATTCTTTTGATTTTACAAAATGTTCGGAAGCATTTTTGGCGCAGCTTTTTTTCATCCCTAATTCATGCTCAAATCTTATGATCGATTGTGTGTCACATTTAACACTTCTCCGATTATGATCTTCAATTGACGATCAGAATGCACAAGATTTCGAATTCGGTAAAAATTCGAAAATATTCTGTCAATAATTTTATAAATTTATGTTTTCTAATTAATCTATCTTTAATATCGCATAATAATTTAATAATAATCTTTAGCCGCGTTGAGCGATTTTTGGTAGGAGCAAAATTTATGAGTGGGCGTCACCGATATGCTAGTGACGTGTTGCGCCAGACTGGCGACGCGCAGCGGCATGTGTACATGTATACGCATATGTACTAATACACTGTATGTATTCGACTGTATCATGTGCGTGTTGAACTCTTTTTGGATGGGTAAAAATCTTGTGAGTTTGCGTCACTGACATGCTGTAGTAGCAGTAAATGAATTTAAATTTACCACGTAAAAAGTTTAATTTGTGTATACTGTGCATTGTTTAAAATGTGTTTTAGATAATCATTATTTTAATTGTTTAATTGTAGAATCACTGTGCAGTACAAGACTGAGTATTTAATAATTAATGCTAATATTTTTATGTCGAAAAATTAATAACAAAAACAAAGCAATATTGGTATTGGAATTTAGTTATATAATGGAATTTTAATTATTTAATTATTCATGCTATAATTAATTTGAAAATAAAAAAAAAAAAAGTTATTCCAAAAGTTCAAGTTTTCACTTCAGTCGGCAGTCCCCATAACTGCCTACCCTTTTTCGTTTAATTTAAACTAGTTATTTCATTGTGAAAGCCCTGATTTGATTCATCAGGAATGTATCTGGAAGTAGTGGAGTTTTTCTAAAAATATCAAAATCTAACCTATTTTTATTATTCTAACTCTGATTTTTTTAGGTGGTAATCCCAAAGAGATTAAACAAAACAACATTGTTTTGTCAAATCTCTTTGGGTTTGAAGAAATACCGCTGGTGTAAATTTAGACTATATCTTCTATATTCCCCATACCCTCTCACGAAGAGAGTGCGTAAATAGCCATGGGCCTGAGTGCATCGAACAATTGAGCCGGGTATCTCATACCCTAGCGTTTGCTTTTTCACACTTATATTTTGTTGTCATCAGGCTAAGCACAAGCTGAGAAACAAAAGAACGCAAACTTTTGCCTTAAGGCGTAAGTATGGCACAGTGAGCAGGGCGCGTACGCAAATGTTAGAGGTTGTCAGAAAGAAGATCAGAACCCATCAAAGACAACAATACCTATGGAAAAACAAATGCCAGATATCCTACTGGAGGAAGTAACAAATGCTATAGAATCGATGAAAAACGGCAAGGCTCCTGGAAACGACAGTGTAACTGTCGAAATGCTAAAAGCTGGTAGTCGGACGTTACATAAAACACTTGCAAAATTATACTCAAAATGCCTCAAAGAACAAAAAGTACCTGACTTATGAAAAAATGCAGCAGTGATCCTTTTACATAAAAAAGAAGCACATGAAGACTTAAAAAACTACCGTTCAATAAGCCTCCTATCAGTAATGTACAAAGTTTTCACAAAGATAATATCTAAAACAATTTTAAGAAAACTGAATGACGCAGAACCAAGAGAGCAAGCAGGATTCAGAAGCGAATTCAGTACAATGGATCAAATCCAGGTTGCAGAGCAGGCGATAGAAAGGCACAACGAATACATCATGCCCACTGTGCTTGGCTTTTATCGTCTATGAAAAAGCATCTGACTCCATCTCAAATCATGCCATAATGGATGCGCTGCTGAGCCAGGCTACCGCCTACCGACAAAGCATATGTAAAGCTATTAGGATTGATATATGATGGAGTTACAGCGACAATTCACCTTGATGATCTTGAAGTGGGAATTAATGTAGAGCAAGGTGTAAGGCAGGGTGACGCAATATCACCTATTCTTCTCTCAGTTTGCCCTGAGGAAGTATTGCCTAAATTGGATTAGGGACAGGACGGTATAAAGATCAATGGTTAAGTTTGAACCATTGATCTTTACCATCTTAGATTTGCAGAGGATATCGTTCTTCTTTCACAAGACCTAGAGGAGCTTCAAAGACGCATGCAAAATCTGCAAAGAGCTGGTGAACCATTTGGCTTAAAAATAAACCTGAAAAGAGTCAGGTTATGTTCAATAAATTCGCTGAGGGCAGAAGAATTTAGATTTTAGGAAGGGATTTGGAGATTGTGGACTACTTTATATATCTTGGGCAGAGGATTTCAATGAAAAGGGATACCGCCCGGGAAGTGAAACGGCGTGTTAAGTGTGACTGGACGGCATTTGACAGGCATATAGTATTTAAGAGCAAACTCCCACTTTGCCTGAAGAGAAAAGTCTTCGATCACTGCGTCCTGCCCATTATGATATACGGAAGTGAAACCTGTATACTCACATCGCAATCACATCAAAAACTTCGAAAACAGAAAAGCCCAGCGTATGGATGAGGGAGCAAACAAAAGTATGTAACATCATTAGAAAAGTGAAACAATTGAAATGGAGATGGGCAGGCCATGTATGAGACGATGAGTTGACAGATGGACCAGGGCAATCCTGGAGTGGATACCGCTTGATCGCAAACGTCCGCGAAGAAAACCGAAAGCTCGATGGACTGATGACATCGTTAAGTATATAGGGCCCGAGTGGCAGAGGAGGCCTTCATCGTGCAGTAGATTGACACGAGCTGACGGGCTTAAAAAGTGATGTCTCAAACTTATTTGACCACAATTCTTTAAGAGTTAATTTTTGAATACCGCACAAATACAAAAATCTAGTAAGATCTTTTATTTGTCTCTTTATGATATGATTGCTTATTAGGAATGTCAGAAAAACGCTTCATTATTTCTTCATTAGGATAGTTCAAAACGAGTTTTAACATGTCGTTACTAAATAGCAAATTCTATGCCACAAGAACAGCTGTTATTTCGAGCCTGACGTATGCCTTTTTTTTCGGAACGTCACAACTCCACGTGTAACCGCATTTTATGACTGAAAGGGTCTTGGTCTTTGTAGCTACCAACCGGTCTTCGATTTCAACTTCTCCACTTTCCTCGCTTTCAAAATCCGACTGAATTTCCAAACCATTGGCTTCATAATCGGAGTCTTCGCCACCAAATATTCCATCTTTGTTTTGATGATTCCAACATCAATCGTTCCAATTCCTTATTACTTAGTGGTTGATAGCTCCGAAGCGTGTGGATGAAGGAACGACTAAAGTCATGACCAGATAAATTGGCCATGTCGAATGAAGGCTGCAATTAGATGTAGCCACCCCATCGTGTGGTAAACGGTCACAGCAGTCAGACCATGTGCAAAACCGTTCGTGGCCCGTCTAACATCGGGTAAGTAACAGGTACGATCGAAAATTAGTGATCTGGGCCCGTGAAAAAAAATATTAAAAAGCAAAGCTGGTGAAGTATGGCATTAAATTTGTTATGTTGAATGACTCGCGTACGTGCTACATGATAAATTCTATACCATATATAGGCAAAGTTGCTACTGAATTTAACGAACCACTATCATCATACTAGGTCAGAAAATTGACGGAACTGGAAGAAGTATAACGCTTGACAACTGGTTTTCATCGGTTCAACTGTTCGATGCAATGCTCCGTTAGTATAACCTTACTATGTTAGGGACAGTCAGGAGAAACAAAAAGGGAAATTCCTCCATCTTTTTTGGTTGCCAATTCAGTAGGTGTATCAAAATTTGCATTTGATGAAAATAAAACATTGCTGTCTTTTACTCCGAAGAAGAATAGCGTAGTTTTGTGTATGTCCACAAACCACTACTCAAATTCTATAGATGCAGAAATAGGAAAGCCTGAAATCATCATTGATTATAATGGTACTAAAGGTGGAACTGATACCTTTCATAAGTATACCGCACATACGCTACCGCACGCTGAACCAGACGTTGGCCAATGAGAGTGTTTGGAATGTTAGATCACAGTAGTATAAATGCCCATCCAATGAAAATAAGAAGATGAAGAGAAGATAAGAAGGTAAGAAACAACAACTTTAAGAATTAGTATATCGATGACAATCAGAGACATATTAGGAGCGGAAGTAATCGAAGTTCCTGTGCCAGTTTTAGATAAATGCGATCGCTGTGCTTTCTGTGTAAGAAACAAGCACAGAAAAGCTAATAAAATGTGCAGTCATTGTCAGCTACCGATGTGCGAAGAGCACTGGGCAATGAGTTGCGTTGACTGCACACACTGAAATTTCTTTAGTATTTGATTATCTCGCAAGACTGGTTTTTAGATTAAACATTTATTTGTGTAATTTTTTTACTTATTTGTATATATATTTAAATTAATAATAATCTTTGTCCGTTCTGATTCGAATTTAATATTACTTTTTTTCTGCTAAACTGAAGTTCGATTTAATTTCGTATTAAATAAAACTTTTTTCAATCAATACGTTTGTTTCTTTTTTCTATTAATGGCGTTTTCCAAAGATTATAGTTCATATAAACAAAGGAAATATAAATGCTGTATTTTGTGACTATTAAACACTAGAAACTCATGTTGGGTTCAATATACCCCAGAATGGTAGTCCGGTCAATCTAGACATTCAAAGATATTCAACGTTGCGGTAAGTGGAAAAAAATTGACTCGAGGTCAAAAGTCAAAAAAATGGGTTTTTTTCGCGATTTTCATCAAAACAGTAAGTTTTATCGTAAAATTACTTCAGACAAAAATTATAGACCCTAAAATTATCTATAAAAAAAGGTATCAATAATTTTTATCCTAAGAGCCACCGTTCCTGAGATATAACGATTAAAAAAGTTGTAAGCGTCATAATATGCACACATTTCCACGCCACCTCTCAGGTAGTGTACTTAGCGCGTTTTTTTTAACGTGGTTTCCCCAGTCTTCCACAGGTCTGTTGTGATTCTGTTCTTCTTTCTTATCCATTTTCTTTTTTTCGTACCAGGCTTGATTCAAAATATCATAATGATTGTCTCTTAAGCATATAAATGTTGATGCTTCTGATTTTTCAGTGATTATGTTTATCACCATACTTTAGTTTTAGTCGCAGCTTAATCGTCCTATGATCCAAAGTTGTAATTTTCCAAACATTTCTTAGTTTGTTTAAAGTTAACTGACAGTTATCGCTATTTTCTATGTAAGTAAATATTTCCTCCATTGCCAGATTCGTAGTTTCGTCTTTAGGACGACCAACTTTAGCCCCAGTGGAAGGTTTAATGAAAAAAATAAAGCGAAAATCCCAGGATTTTCTTCTCTCATACTCTTCGTTCAATTCCTTGCAACAAAAAGCTGATTCACTCATATGTGAACTAGTACGAGGACTTACTGTAGATGTACTGGCTTGTTGTTCTTCACGTTGTCTTTTATTAGCTGCAGCAATAGAAGACTTTCGAGTATAATTTTTACGACAATTTTCGTGTATTGTCACAGATTTCTGATTTTTAAGATATTCTGAAAATTCATCAACTCGTTCGATACTTGTATTGATTAATGTCTTTATACCACGTCCAACAGTAACATTTTCACTTTCAGTTAAAAGTGTAGCACAAATAAAACAGTATTTTGACATTTTTATTATAAAACTCAAAACAGCCCGAAATAGGTTAGAATAAACACGTCTTTTCACTATGGAGTGACGCTCAAGACTAACGGTATTTTATTTATTGGGTATTCTGACATAAAGCAGGTATACGGTCCTAGCCACGCACATAATTGAACAGAGACAGATGTTGTCTCAAGGTTACACCTTGTGTATAGTTTAAGGGACTGGGTTTCATTTTACCCGATATTCTCATAGTTATACTTATGTAAATTTTATATCTAAATGTAAGTTACAATCACCGATAAATTTTTTTACTTATATTACAGCTACAGAGATGTATATACGTGACGTACTTGCATATTATGACGCGTACAACTTTTTAAATCGTTATATCTCAGGAACGGTGGCTCTTAGGAAAAAAAATTATTGATACTTTTTTATAGATAATTTTATGTTCTACAATTTTTGGCTAAGGTTATTTTACGATTAAACTTACCGTTTTGATGAAAATCGCGTTTTGACGAAAATCGCGAAATACCTTTACTCTCGAGTTAATGAAATGTTATTTTTAATCATGTTTTGAACAATTTTACTCACTTCGAGCTTGATTTTTCTGTCTAGTTTGACCGGACTATGGGCTCCGAGTCAAAAAAATAAGTCTGGGGACAAAGTCTTAAGACGGTATTTATGTTTTATGACTTTTTAGTTAAAAATTACAGAGTGGAACAAAATAATTTTTTTAAATAAATAAGCAAATTTTAATATCTAAAAAATTCCACTATATTTAAAATTGTATGTATAACAATTGTTTCGACCCACAGTGGCTTTTTCAAATACAAACTATGTTAGACTAACAGTGAGAAAAGTAATTATAACCTAGTGTCCATCAATCTAATAATATTATAAAACATAATAGTGGAGAAATTCATTTTTTGTCAACGTCGCGGAGGGCAATATAAATTTAATAAGTGTGAATCATTCGAGTCTAGTTGGTCATTTAGCAAAATATCGAAATTTTTTCTTTTATTAATTTCTAGGCTCTCTAAGAGATTTAAATTTTTGAATTTATTCTCATTATGTAATATTTTAAAACTGTCATTAAAAGTATGATTTTCTAACATTAAGTGGTTAGCATAATGAGAATTATTTTGTTGTTTTGTTTGTTGAGTATAACTTCTTTTATGTTCGTTGAACCTAGTACAGAAAGATCTTCCTCTTTGTCACTGAGCTAAAGAAAAACTAATACATTACTTATGAGTATTAAGTACTTATAATTGATAACAATCCAAGTGATAAGAACGCCAATGCTTTCTAACAGCGGCAATAGCAACAGTATAATGTAGGGGAATGTATTTCTAAAAGTATTTTAAATCAAGTAGTCTCGACACTTTTTTAATTCGGATGATGTATTTTATAGCGTAATAAAATAGCAACAATAACGAGCTATAATTATTTCAAATAACATCTATTATTCGAAATTTGAAACCATTTGAAACGAAAAATAGCGAGACGGCTGGATGGCTTTCGACGCAAAGCAAAACTCTGCATTTTGTTTCGTGTTGGGGATAGTTGGATCAGGAGCACGAGAGTATAGTGAAAAATATAAAAAGACTGGCACCCTCCAATTTTATCGACAGTAAAAATGATAAACGGGGGATTGTAAACGCGTAATTTCCACCCCTTGGTGCCCGTTGCCTGGATCGTAAATTAGACACAAGCTAAATAACCTAAATCTCTACCGAAAAAGACCTACTACTATATATTATTTGAGTTGGGCGAAATTACAACTGGCAATAAATTTGACTACCCCGACGTTATTAAATTTGGAAATTAAATTTTAAATGCGACGGTGGATATTTTCCTTTGCTCTATATAAATTTTCAATATGTTTAAAGAATAATAACACATTAATGTATAGATTTATATATACAGGGTGTACTTTCGTAAATTTAACCAAGTATTCTTCACATCATTTCAAAGAAAAAGTTCTTTACAATAAGAGTCAAAAGTCTAATTATCATTTTAAGCAAAATATGCTGAAACCTATATGGTAAATAATAATTGATTTATATTTAACAAATAATTTACAAATAAACTAATGAAAATTCTTAAAACATTTTTTAAATTAAGACTCAGCCTACATCAGCCAAAAAATGAAAGTGGCAATGTCGCTTTGACTAATTGAAATGATCTCCACGACAGAAGGAGTTGGTGGCAAAAATAATTTCAGAGTGCGTATTTAAATTTCATTAAAAATCAAAATTGTATTCTGTACGCGAATATTACGATATGTTTCTTATATACGGAGAAATTCCTTGCCACCAGAACAGAAATGTTCTAAGACTAGATGATACCAGGATTTTTTCGACGTGTTCGGAAAAATGGGTTAGGACAGTACTAGACTTGCATAGATTCAAATAATGAATATTTAATTGAATAAAGCAATTAAAGAAACGAAACATGTGTCCTCCGATCACTGCTACATGGATTTGTTGTGTATTACCTCCTATAACCTACTAGCGAGGGATTTTTCATTAAGGAACACATAATTAATATAGTTTAGAGTCATCAAGGTATCGACATGCATTTCAGATACATATACAGCCTAAAGTTACACACTATCAGGAAAAAAATGTAAATTATAATGGTAATTACTTAACCCATCGGTTTGACATATAAATGGCGCACTTACAAAAAATCTTTACCAGTAGTGCATTGTGCCACCCTGCAAACGTCATGTGTCAAAATTTTATGACAATCTGTCTACCAGTTTCCAAATTGTTGTGTTTTAAGTAACGCTACATTTGTTATTTTCAAAACAATAAAAAAAAAGATTATTGTGATGCTTTTTGATAAAGGAAACATATCGTTGAAGCAAAACAATGGCTTGATAAATATTACCCGGGCTCTGCCTCAGGAAAATCAACCATTATTGATTGGTATGCTGAATGCAAACATGACCGTACAAGTCCCGATGATGTTGAATCCTCTGGAGAAGTTATGCGATACATCATCAGAAAAAATCACAAAATGATTTTACCAAATCGTAAAGTAAAGCTGCAGGAGATAGATGATATCATAAAGTTATCGAAATAAAGTGTTTACACCCTTCTACATAAACATTTGGGTATGCGTAAATTATAAATTGTTATCGATATGGATACGGCGTTTGCTAACAGCGGACCAAAAACAACAACGTATTGATGGTTCTGAGTAATGTTAGAAGCTGTTTAAGCAAAATAAAAAGATTTTTTTTTCATATGATGTGTGACAATAGATGGAACATGGATCTACCACCACACTCCGTTGTCAAATCGAAAATCAGTTGAGAGGATAGCAGCCGGTGAAAACCGTCTAAAACGACTAAAAATGCATCCATCGGCAAGTATGGTAATGGCCTCTCTATTTGATGCGCATGGGATATTGTTTTGCGATTATCTCGAGAAATGTAAAACTATCAATAGCGAATATTACATAGCGTCATTGGTACGTTTGATGGATGAGATCGTTCTAAATAATCTAAATGAAAAAAACAAGTACTGTTTGATCGAAACAATGCACCGTGTCACAAATCGTATGACAACAATAGCTAAATTGCATGAATTGCACTTCGAATTGCTTCCTCATCCACCGTATTCTCCAGATTTGGCCCGCAGAAACTATTTTCTGTTCTCAGGCCACTCAAAATGCTCACTGGAAAGAAATTTCGCTCCAATAAAGAGGTAATTGCCCAAACTGAAGGATATTTTGTAGGCACATAGAAATCGTTCTATAAAAATGGTGTAGAAATGTTAGAAAAGCGTTGGAATGATTGTATTGCTCTTCAAGGATAATATATTGACGAATAAAGTCGAAATTTGCGAAAAAAGTGTGTTTTATTTGTCAGACTGAATATTTATTAACCGATGTGTTAAAATAATAAATAAATATTTACATTTCTCTTTGTCTTAATAAAATCCTACTAACTTTGCGCACATTCCGATATCGCATACAAGTAGAATTTTTATAATTTTATTCTCAGTCATCGTGTATGATATTAATCTAATGAAACACAATAAAATCATTTATATTAAACTTTAAAATCTTCAGTTCGTCGTGTGTTCAAAAATTATCGCGTACTGAATATTTCTACTAACGAGAATGTTCATGTTTTAAAAAGGACACTAAATTTTCACTCTCCATTTCCACCAAACAAATCAAACAGAATCGCAAGCTGCACGTCACGTCCCAGTGTTTACATCCGGATCCTCATCGCGACCTTCAAGAAAATATTTACTTATTTCCGCCTTTCCGCCAACACCGTCCGAAAGGGTCGACGCCTCGTTCGTGATTTATCATCCACACAATCGCCCAGGGGGCACAAATCAAACCCCTCTTGTAGATTTATGTTTCCAATATCGTACGTCTTCATTACCGAGTGGTTTCTGTACGGGCAAGGTTCTCGCATCTAAAATCGCTGTTGGCTTTTCAATTTCAAAAGATATCGATCGTCGGCGACAATCACCGTCGGAATTTTTTAGAATGGGATGTATCAGGTTTCTTTCAGGATCGGAAACCGTAATTTTTAGCTCACTCTGAAACTGGTTTAGACTTTAGCTGTTTACTTTTTCATTTATGTCACAATTTTCAAACTTTATAAGACAAGTTTTAATATGTATGAGAGACACGAATGCTCCATTATAGTTATATGATTCTACCACCTGTTTGTTTCTTCGAAAATTTGAATTTCACAAAATATAATTTTTTTTTTCAATATTCCTATTTTTAATAAACTCGAAGAAATATACCACTGAAGACCAAATCACTTTGTAATAATAATAATCATAATTAATATCTAAATAAAATTTTTATATATACATTCTGTCAAAAAAGTATCGGGAATTGATCAATAAAACACAAAATGTTTATTATTTATCCAAATCTATTGTGTTCTCCTTCAAAGTAGGCCCTTTCTGAAATAATACACTTATGCCAACGAATAATCCAATTGCCAAAACATTTTTCAACCTCATATTCCGGAATCGACTTCAGTTCTCGCCGCGAATTCTCTTTATGTCTTCTATTGACTGGAAACGGGTTCCGCGAAGTGGTAATTTGAGTTTTGGAAAGAGAAAGAAGTCTGTCGGAGCCATAAATGCTAAATACGGCGTTTGTTGAGTTTTTGGCCAGAAATTCGTTCACAATGATAGCCTTGTGAGATGTGGTGCATGGTAGTGATGCAAAATCCAATAATTTTTGTTTCTACAAATATGGCCCTTTTTCGACGAATTTACTCTCTCAAACGCCGCATAACGCTCAGATAATATTTTTTATTTACCGTCTGACCTTCTGACAAAAATTCTGACAGCACAACACCGCGATAATCAAAGAAAACTGTCAACAATCACCCTAACTTTTGATCGACTTTGACGTGAATTTTCGGTTTCGGCTCAGTTGGAAGGTGCCATTACGAAGTTTGTTGACTGGTTTTGCATGTCAAAATTATATACATATACATATGTCTCATCACCAGTTACAATGCGTTTTATGAATGTGGAGTTGGAATTGCCTTGTTCTAGCATGTCTTCAGCGACCTTTATGCGATTAAGTTTCTGAAGAAAATTCCGGTCTTTCGGCACTAGTCGAGCGGCAACGACTTTCATGCCCAAACAATCGTTTAAAATAGTATAAATTGATTCGTGAGATACACAAACATCAGCGGCTAACTCTTTCAAAACTTAAGTAACGATTTTCAGTCACCATTTCCTTCATTTTAGCTATGGTAACTTCAGTTGAAGACGTGGATGGTCGACCAGGGCGAGGCAAATCGTCCACCCACATCTTGACCGCTTTTAAATGCACTGTACCACTCGTATGCACGTGTTTTTGATAAAGTCGATTCACCGTAAGCCCTCTGCAATATTTTCAGCGACTCGGCACACGAAATTCCATTTACAATGCAAAATTTAAGACAAATTCGTTGTTCGATGTTTTTATTCATTGTAAAAATCGAAAAACACACTTGAGATGAACTGACAAAATCGAGTACTGTAAACAACTCCGTTCAAACTCCGTGTCTGTATAGAGGACAAAAAATTCAAATTATTCAATTTACATATATATATATATATATATATATATATATATATATATATATATATATATATATATATATATATATATATATATATATATTATATATATATATATATATAATTTGATATGTTTTTCGAGCGTGTCAAATATAGGTATTTGGGGAAGTTGGTTGGTTTCGGGCAAGCAGACAGCAGTAGAACAAGTGTTTATTTGTTTTAATATTTCGTCATTTTTGTGATAACCTCATCAGAAGACACTAAAATTTTAATAACATAATTGAAATAATATAGGGCACAAACATGTTAAAATATAAAATCACAGAACAATAACTATATATATATATATATATATATATATATAAATATATATATATATATATATATATATATATATATATATATATATATATATATATATATATATATATATATATACATATATATCCAAACGTTTGGAATATTCAAACATTTCACTTTTTTATTCATATTAAATTTTTCTTTTACTCATTTACGTAAACATCGTTTTATTACTCTTACTGGCAGGAAATAAAACTCAATGACACCAAATGACCAATATGGGTAAAATTGATTTATTATTTTGGAGTTAAAAATTTCAATATACCAATTGCTTTCAAAAGTAATTTAAGAATAAAAGGAAAAACTTTCAATAAAACTAATAAGCAATAGTTTCTCCCATGGGTTTGCATGCATGCCTGTAGACGATTTGGTATGCTGTCAATTAAATGATCAATTTGGGCTATATATATATATATATATATATATATATATATATATATATATATATATATATATATATATATATAAATATATATATATATATATATATATATATATATATATATATATATATATATATGTGTATATATACATATATATATATATATATATATATATATATATATATATAGATATATATATATATATATATATATATATATATATATATATAAATATGATGACTGATATATATATAATAAAATAATATTAAAAATTTCAATATACCAATTGCTTTCAAAAGTAATTTAAGAATAAAAGGAAAAACTTTCAATAAAACTAATAAGCAGTAGTTTCTCCATGGGTTTGCATGCATGCCTGTAGACGATTTGGTATGCTGTCAAATAAATGATCCAATTTGGGCTATATATATATATATATATATATATATATATATATATATATGGGCTATGTATATATATATATATATATATATATATATATATATATATATATATATATATATATATAAATATATATATATATATATATATATATATATATATATATATATATATATATAGATATATATATATATTATATATATAAATATATAGATATATATATATATATATATATATATATATATATATATATATATATATATATATATATATATATATATAAATATAATATATATATATATATATATATATATATATATATATATATATATATATATATATATATATATATATATATATATATATGGTTGAGGATTGTTTCGTTTCTTGATGCCTGTTTTCAGAATGTCCTAAGCATGTTCAATGGGATTCATGTCAGGGAAATTTGCTGGCTACGAACTTGGTTTTTCATTTCTCCTCAAGAAAATTTTGTACTGCTGCTGTTCGATGAGGAGGTGTGTTGTCATCCATGAAAACAAACCCGTCGCCCACTGCGCCTCGAAACAAACGCACAATAGGATTTAAAGCTTTCTCAATGTACACAGCACCAGTGACTGTTCTCTCCAGGACCAGTAGAGGTGTCCGTGTACCCTTCATAATACTAACTCGAAACATCACGCTCCCACCTTCAAAATGGGATACATGATTGAGCTGTTTCTAGTCGGGGTTGTCGATCTGGAGCTCTTCAAACTAATGTTCTTCGCAAATCGGAAACCAAGTCAAATCTCGTCTCATCGGAGAGCATCAGATCAACTATGATCCACCATTTTTCGAGCCCATTGTAATCTTACATTTTTTTTGTTGAAGGGTTAGTTTGGGAACACGTAAAGATCTTCTGCGATGCAAATTTACCGTTTTCAATAGGCGTGTTATGGTTTGTCGTAAAACATTTACCGCTTTAAGCTTAAGTAGCACCCTTGAATACCACTTGTAGATTTCAAACGATTTGTTCGAGCTATTATTGATATTTGAGTTACAAAAGCTTCCGTTATAAAAGCAATAAACAAGTAATATGTCATCATATTCACGACGAGAGAATAATGAAGCCATAATTAAATCAATTAAATGACATTAAAACAATTTGCTAATGACAAACTATATTAACTGGCATAAACAAACGGTTGCTTAGCAGTTGAAAATAGTAAAGGTATATTTTCTCACTCTTTATTACATTTGCCATCGATTAATAGGTTTGCCCCTGTAACAGTTGTAAAAGGAGAACTCTTCACATGAATTGTATATATTCATTTCATTTGACTGGTTGCACATGACTGGTGCAAGATTTGGAGGATGGTTATTTTTTTGTTAAGAATGCAGTTTTGTAACTGGACAAATTCAAATCGAAGATTATACAAGTATGTTCTGTTCACACATGAAGCGCAGTTTACTCGTTATGATATAAATAATCTTCATAATGAACATCGATGGTCCGATGAAAATCCTCACGGTGCGGCTGAACATAATTTTCAACATCGATTTAGCATTATTATGTAATATGTAACATATCATATTACATAATAATGCTAAATCGATGTTGAAAATTATGTGATTTGAATGAAAAAATGAATTAATCGATCCATCCAAGAGAAGTTTACCTAAATTTTCTACAAAATCATTTGCAATATTCGTTAGAATATATTCCATTTAATGTGCGATAAAACATGATGGATCTCCTGCACACTACAGTTTATAAATAAATAAATTTTTTAAACAACAACTTCTCAAATCTATGGATTGGACAAGGTGGTCCGCACAATTGGCCAGCTAGATCACCAGACCTTAATCCTCTAGATTATTGTCTTTGGGGGTGGGTTAAATCCTTAGTATATGCAACTAAAGTATATACTAAAAATGCATTACTCGATATTATAGTAAACGCAGCAGCAGTTATAAGGAACAGACCCGAATCCATTCACAGAGTAACCCGAACTGTTCATAAGAGCTGAAGTGTTTGGAAGTAAATATTAGTATTTTTGAAAACTACAAAACGTAGCCCAACATTTATTATAAAAGTACTATTTATTATAAAGTATTAAAAAAATATTTATTAAGTATTTAAATTAATTATTTTATTTTTTATATACCCCTGTATATCTGTAACAGTTGAGAGTAGGAGAAATTTTTATGTTCATTTTCGGTCTCTGACGGTAGCTGAAATATTGACATTTCCTCCTGAATATAAATATATATATATATATATATATATATATATATATATATATATATATATATATATATATATATTTTTTTTTTTTTTTTTTTTTTGGTGTAGGGTGTATATGTGTGTGTTTCACTTGCATATAGAACCTCTGGTTTAATTACTGTGATATAGTGCCCTTATTTCTGTGTGTGTTGATATACAATTCTTATCGTAGATATTGTGTGTCTTGCCGTATGCCCTCTTTATCTTCTGTAATCGAGTCTTCTGTGCCATCTTCTTTCCTCCTGTGGGTTCGAGGATCTCGCCCAGGTATTTGAAATGTGTGACCCCTTTTTATCTTGCCGTATGTGGTTTTCAAATTTTGGACATCTAATTTTCAGCAAAATAATTCGGTTTGAAACGAGATTTGTAGGCCAACTTTCTCTTCACATTTCTTGAGGACTTCTATCTGTTTGGTTGCCCTTGTTTCATTGTCTGCGAGCCTTCGCGGACAACCTAGCCATAGGTTGTCCGCGAAGGCTAGGCATATATTGTTCGTGTTCGTCCGAGTTGTATTGGCTTCCAGTGTCCTTGATTTTTCAGTTCCTTTTTCCATTCCATATGACTTTGTCCAGAACCAGATTGAAGAGGAGTGGGGATAATCCATCTCCTTGGCGTACTTCGGTTTTAATAAGATATTGGACGGAGATTTTTGGTCGATGCAGTCGTATGATTTCTTGAAGTCCACGAACGTGCAGATGATTGGGACGTTCCTGATAGCTTTGTATTTGAATAATGTTTTTAAATTAAAGATTTGTTCAGTGCATGGACTATCAAAGCTAAAACCTGCCTGGTACTCGCCAATTTAGTGTTCTAGTTGTTCCTTTGTTCTCTGGAGAAGACATGCTGAGAGGATTTTGTAAGTGACTTACAGTAAGGAGATTTCTCTGTAGTTGTTCACATCTGTTTTGTCTTCTTTCTTGTGTAGCAGGTGTATAAGAGCACATTTCCATTTATCTGGTAATTTTTCTGTTTGCCAGATATTCGTGATAATTTCCGTGAGTTCCCGCTGTGAGTTTGGTCCGAGGCTTTTCAGTAGGTCCGTGGTGATACCATTTTCACCGGATGTCCTGTTATTCTTCAGTTTTTGTTTGTATGTGCCTGTGGATCTCTTCCTGTGTTGGTGGTGGTGATTCTGAGTGGGTATAGATACAATTTTCATTGGGAAATCTTGTGTCACGTTCGAGGCAATTGAGGAGATCAGAGAAATAGTGTGCCAGCTCCTGACAATTCCTCCTGATTGTTTAGCGCTAATCTCCCATTCCGCTTTCTGAAGCAAAAATTTTGTGG
Source organism: Cosmopolites sordidus (assembly GCA_031761425.1). Classification (NCBI taxonomy): domain Eukaryota; kingdom Metazoa; phylum Arthropoda; class Insecta; order Coleoptera; family Curculionidae; genus Cosmopolites; species Cosmopolites sordidus. The sequence continues at coordinate 32,799 of JARFXV010002522.1, forward strand.
TGTGTACCCACGGATTTGTCTTGCGAAAGTCCTATAAAAGTCTCTCTTGTTATAATTGCGGAAATTCTCCTCTATAGAGTCTAGCTATACCTTCAGGTACATCCTCTTAGATTGTCTGATATCTTTTGCGGTCTGTTTTCTAATCTCGTTAAACAGCTGTTGGCTTTCTGGGGATTTTTTACTGTTGTACTCCCGAAATGTTCGTTAGCGTCGCTGCAATGCACTTTCGCATTCCGAGTCCCGCCAAGGGTGCTATGTGTTCTTTTTCAGTGGGATCAGTTTCTGTGCTTTTTGTGTAATTTTTCCCATATATCTGCCTGTTCCTTTTCCCATTCCTCTGTAATGTTGGATTCCTTGATCTTTTTCGTATCGAATTTCTGTAGGTGTGCCTTCTTCTGATGAGTTCTCCTTGGGGTGAACTTTACTTTGATTCGTATTAGGTAGTGGTCTGAATCGATGTTTGGACATCATGGATCTCTCTTTGTTGTTTGTATGAGATCGCAACGTGGTATATCTGGAATTCACCAATCTGTTGTATAGGCAATCTCCATGTCTTCTCTTTTTGTGGAGATTTTCTGAGGGAAGTTGACATGAGCTTCAGGTTATTCTGTTGGCATAGTTCGATGAGTTTTATGTCGTTCTTGTTGGTGAATTTGTGACCGGGCCATTTGCCTACGGTTTTCTGATGGATTTTTTCCCTACCGATTTGTGCATTAAAGTCGCTTAGTATAATTTTGATGTTATCCTTTGGGACCTTTGCCATTATCTTTTCTAGTGTTGACCGGAATTACTCTGGAGACTTGGGGTTTTTCTTGTTGTCCCCGTTTGTGAGGGCATGTGCGTTGTCATGGTGTATTTTTATTGACGCATTGTATGCGCAATGACATTACTATATACGAAAACAAAATAAACAGGGCAGATGACCACTGGCATATCAATTTATATATATATATATATATATATATATATATATATATATATATATATATATATATATATATATATATATATATATATACATATATATATATATATATATATTATATATATATATATATATATACATAATATATATATAGAATATATATATAATATATATATTATATATATATATATATATATATATATATATATATATATATATATATATATATATATATATAGATATATACCGTCCACATTGATATGCCAGTGGTCATCTGCACTGTTTATTTTGTTTTCGTTAGATTCATTCTAAAACCTTTGTTGGCTGACATGTAGTGGAGCTCATCGAGCATTTTTTGTATATCTTTATAAAGGTTTGATATTATTATGATATCGTCCGCAAATCTCAGATGGTTTAACCGTTTGCTATTTATATTCATTCCCATATCGTCCCAGTTTAGTTCTTTAAAAATGTTTCTAAAGTCAACGTGAACAGTTTAGGAGACAGTGGGTCACCTTGTCTTACCTTTCTATTGATCTTAATGGGTTTTATATAGGTTCGAGTATCCATTGCGTAAATATTTGCAAAACACACACACCCACCATACAGCAAAAAAGATTCTGGCAACGATCATCGAGTTGGACTGTGAGATTTTATCACACCCGT
>JARFXV010002523.1:5000-37500 GCA_031761425.1 Cosmopolites sordidus
AAAAAAAAAAAAAAAAAAAACCGTCGCTACCTCCATTATGTGTTCGACCGCCATATTTTTCGATCACATTGAGACCCCTCTATTGCTGAATGCAATCCCCCTACCTACATTTTCTTTTAAGGAGGCTTGGACCGACCTTAGGGTACAAACGTTCGCCTTCGCCATATTAGAGAAAATGGTGAAATTTACTTCTACCCTTTATTATAAGTATTACTAACGAGAGAAACACTGGCGCAATAGTTATTTCGAGCGAGAAAAAACATGTATTAAGGTAAAAGACTGACGTGATTATTATTTGGAATGAAAAAAAAAAAAAATACTCCAAGCTTAAATGTTTCGCCATTGGTTTACGCATCGTTTGGTATAACGAATCGAAACAACGGGCATTCATGCACGATGTATTTTCCCTTTATTATTTGTACATACTCATTTTGTTGGTTCTGAAAAGAACCGGTTTTTTGCTATATATAAAATACGCATATATATATATATATATATATATATATATATATATATATATATATATATATATATATATATATATATATATATATATATATGTACGGATTTATATAAAATATATTTTAGGCACGTTCGCCTCGAATACGCCTGGCCAGCTGGATGTCTTTGGGCATGATGGTGACACGTTTGGCATGAATGGCACACAGATTTGTATCTTCGAAAAGACCGACCAGATAGGCTTCGCTAGCTTCTTGTAAAGCCATGACTGCAGAACTCTGGAAGCGTAAATCCGTTTTGAAATCTTGTGCGATCTCACGTACCAAACGTTGGAAGGGTAATTTTCTGATCAACAGTTCGGTGCTCTTCTGGTAACGACGGATTTCTCGCAGGGCGACGGTACCTGGCCTGTAACGGTGAGGTTTCTTCACCCCGCCGGTTGCGGGGGCACTCTTTCTTGCCGCCTTGGTCGCCAATTGTTTCCTAGGAGCTTTGCCACCGGTCGATTTGCGTGCGGTTTGCTTCGTACGGGCCATCTCTTCTCGGACTATTACAATTACAGACGGACGTATAAGAACACAACGGTTAAATCACAGAGGTCGACAACGACACGCCCCAGCCGAATGACAATTAAAAAAAATCTCTCGAATTTGTTATACCCTCTCCTACGTTGCAGGCCATTGGCCCGGTAACGAACGATGGGCGGGGCCTCCCCGGAAACCCATATATAAGTTTAAGAAATTAAATGTGTTTCGTTGATTCGACGCGAAGACCGTTTGACTAACAAGTATTTGAGAAAAAAAAAAAAATGACCGGAAGAGGCAAAGGCGGAAAGGGTTTGGGAAAAGGAGGCGCCAAACGTCATCGTAAAGTGCTACGTGATAATATTCAAGGCATCACCAAACCCGCCATTCGAAGATTAGCCCGACGTGGTGGCGTCAAACGTATATCGGGTTTGATATACGAAGAAACCAGAGGTGTATTGAAAGTGTTCCTCGAGAACGTTATCAGGGATGCCGTAACATATACGGAACACGCCAAGAGGAAAACGGTCACCGCCATGGATGTGGTGTATGCCTTGAAACGTCAAGGACGTACTCTCTACGGTTTCGGCGGTTAAGTTGCAGATAAATTATTTGACGTTTTAAAATATCTAAAAAACGAAATCCAGACACAAAAAAAAAAACGGTTCTTTTCAGGACCACAAAATAACATTCTAAATTATAAAAAAAAATAGAGAGAGAACATTGTCGATAACGAAAGTGGAATTCACTTCGTTAATTGCCCGAGAGTCCATAAAACGACAATTAAAAAAAAAAAAAATAAATAACATAGACAGACATGGAGATTATGGACAACCAAGGTGGAATATCTCCCGTTAATCGGTGGAGAGTCGTTACAATAAACGTGCTTAAAATTAATTGAGGTGACATCGGTGAGAATACGACTGGACTTGGTTCACATACGTTTATTTTTACGTATTTAATCGAAATGATCGGATCGAATAATTCATGTAGCTACTGATAAGTACGGACGCCGTTTTCGCCCAAGAATCGCCATCGAGAGAACTTTCTAGCCTAACTTCTCCAATCGTTGCGATTACGGATATGTCTTTCTTTTAAATGTGCGTTCGATCTCCAGTACGTTTGATAATTGATCCTATCTTATCCGCCAATAATAAACATATTGAAATGTATTATAACGGTACGATAGTTAGCAAGGTGGTGGCCAAGACGAAGGATAAGAACGAGACTAGATTCCCTTCGATGGGAGAGAAGATCGATGGCAGGTCGCCGAAAATAGTTTTTTTTTTCCAGTAAGGTTATCTATTGCTCTACGAATCCGTGTACTTAATCGACCGGTGATATATTGGAGGTATTGGCATCGACGGGGCTATATCTTATTTATCCCATATTTATCCGAAATAATCGAAGCACATAAAATGTTTCTCTTGAAATGTCGAAATCGTAGGTTTGTCGTGGATCTTTTAATTTGATCTTGTCGACAGATCGACACGAACCGAACAGCTGCTGTATCCTGAAGGTAATGACAACGAGTCTGAATGAATTTTGTAATCTGGAATATGGCATTTATTAACGAAAAATACAAAATTAAAAAAATGTTCCAACCTCGTTAAAGGTCTCGGCTAAGCCGGAAAACGGAGCAGTGTCTACGCGTAGACGTTCAGTCCTCCGTTCGCCCCTTCGGGTAAGATAGGCCATCTGTAGGTACAAAAAAATCATTTAGTAAAACGTAATTGTCGCGCGAGCATCGTTACGGTACCGCACTTCATCGTGAGACTAAAGATTTGTCTGTTATATTTTATCAATCTTTGACGACGACAACGAGAAATGGCAGATGCAGAAGTCGGCGGTCAAGCCACGTCTCCATCTAATCAGTTAGGAACGGGTAGCGGTGGTTCAGGGGCTTCATCTGCACCTACAGCAGCAACAACGGCGGCATCGGCGACGATTTCATCGAAAAAAGAAAAAACTGCAAAAAGAAAAAATCCCAAAGCCAAAGCTACGCATCCACCCACCGCCGAAATGGTAACCAACGCCATTAAGGGTCTGAAAGAAAGGGGAGGTTCGTCGTTGAGAGCGATCAAGAAGTATATCGCCGCCAACTATAAGGTCGATGCCGAGAAAGTATCGCCTTTCATTAAGAAATATTTAAAATCGGCGGTCGTATCAGGCACCTTGGTTCAGACTAAAGGAAAGGGGGCGTCCGGTTCGTTTAAATTGGCAGCAGCGGCGTCGTCTAGTTCGTCGGTTCAAACGAAACAATCGGCGGCAAGTGTTGTTTCATCATCCTCCGTTAGTGGTGGTGGTGGTCAAAGGAAAAGAAACACTACGGCAGCAACCAAAGCAGGCGGTAAAAAGAGTCCGGCGAAGAGAACGACGACGACGACGACGACGGCAGAAAAAAAAAAGACAGTCAAAAAGGCCACCGGGAAACCAAAGAAAGTTGCCGCCGCCGAGAAGAAGGTATCGGTGAAGAAGGCCGTCGAAAAGAAAATGGGAAAATCGGCTAGTTCGGGATCTTCGGCGATAACAGTTGGCGCCGCCGCCGCCGCCGCCGCCACGGTGCCATCGAAGGCAAAATCACCGTCGAAAGCGAAGAAATCAAACAAAGCTGGCCCTACCAAGAAACCTAAGGCTCCCAAACCGAAAAGTGCCAAGTCTCCAGCCGCAACCGGAGGCAAAGCGAAGAAAGCAGCTTCCCCAAAAAAGAAGAAGTAAACGGTTCTCTCCTTTGTGGTTTCATCATAATCTCGATCAAGAGGTATGAAGAAATCGAATGTGCACAACACAGATTGTTGACTACAACGACCGTCTCGTATTAACCACCTCCATCATCATCATCATCATCATCCGGAGAAGACGTAGAAAACCTGCACGTTTACAAAAGCTTTACGGTTTTCAAAAATCGGTTCTTTTTAGAACCACAACATTTAATGTCACTGAAAAAAAATTAAGAATAAACATCCCTTAAGTCATGATACTGATATATATATATATATATATATATATATATATATATATATATATATATATATATATATATATATATCTATATATACATATAATATATATATATATATATATATATATATATATATATATATATATATATATATATATATATATATATATATATATATATATATATATATATCCGAAAGGTAATATTAAATCGATACTACTAACTATTTGAAAAGGTTACCACCGAACGATGCCCGCGAGGATTTTATGCCGATTTAAGTCCCTCCATTTGTAGCGGTTTTTTTTTTGCGTTTCTCAGGTGTTTTTAACGTTTCCCAGTCACGTAATTCTCGATTCATATCGATAAAACGCTAAGGAGATCATGAGGTATTTTTTTTATTGATAATGCTATTGTCTTATGCCTGTCAGGCATTTCATTTAACTTTAATTGATGTACATACTTAAAGTATATCTATAGATCATGCAACTGTATAAGGAATACGTATCGATAGTATTTTTTTTTTTCATTCCAAAGATGTTTTGTTGGTCCTGAAAAGGACCGATATTTCGAATCAGGTAAAGATCCATCGTGCAGGGATGCAGCAATCCGTTTTAATATTTTATTTCGTTTTACTGTCGGTCTTCTTTGGCAATAGCACGGCCTGAATGTTAGGCAAAACACCCCCTTGTGCGATGGTCACGCCGGACAATAGTTTGTTCAATTCTTCGTCATTTCGAATGGCTAATTGTAAATGTCGTGGTATAATCCTCGTCTTTTTGTTATCTCTGGCGGCATTTCCCGCCAATTCCAATACTTCGGCGGCTAGATATTCCATCACCGCGGCCAAATATACCGGTGCTCCGGCACCGACACGTTCCGCGTAATTTCCTTTTCTCAACAATCTGTGAATACGACCGACAGGAAACTGCAATCCGGCACGATTCGAGCGAGACTTTGCTTTCCCTTTAACTTTGCCACCTTTTCCACGTCCGGACATGTTTGGTTATTTTATTTTGTTTTTTTAACTATAACCGTTCAGATTCGTACGACACGAACGTCGCAGAGTCATATGAGATACTGTATTATTTTTTTCTATTTTATTAGCCTGGTTTTTAAGTTAGCCTTTTCGGCCCTTACTTATATAGCATGAGATTGACCCAGAATGGGTTTCTAATTATTTTGAGGGTCTCTAGTTGACCCAGGAAATGTCGGAATGTTTGGTCCCGAAGGACGGAGGTCCGACTGTTCATGAAGTGGTTTTTCAATGAAGTCCAGGCGAACTTCAGGAGGTTAATTTGGAAAACCGATGAAGTCATCGGCGTTGCGGTGCTAATTTCTGCCGTTGCCGGGCCGACGCTGCGCATAGGTGCAGTCGCCGGGCCGGCACAGACAGAAACGCTAGATTGTGCGACGGCGGTAGCGGAGGCTGAGACTTACACAAGTCGGAAAACGAGAAAACTTCGTTAACCGGGTCTTGATGCCGGAGATTGGGGACGATGATATCGGAGTATTGCCCTGTGGCTAGGGCAGGAGGTCCGATAATTCGCGTAGCAGTGGATTGCTACCTCGCGAGGCTGTGAGCTTCAGCTTGGCGAGTGTGGTTTGATGGAATTGAGAGATCGGTGGCACGCAGGCCTCCCGATGGATTTGGTTATTTCTAACGTACCAAGGTGCGTCTAGGGCCACACGCAAGGATTTATTTTGGAAAATTTGAAGTTTCTTGATCAGAGTTGGACCAAGAAACCGGTAGTACGTATGGAAGCCGTACAGAACTACTGATCTGACAAGGATTTTGTAGATCATGACTTTGATTTTTGGAGCGAGGTTGCTCGTTCTGCATGAGAGCGGGTACAGCATTTTGATGATGCCGCAACCCTTGCAGATGGCTTGCTGGATTTGACTGGACCAAGAGAGATGTCGGTCGAAATGAAGACCTAAGTAGGTTGCTTTTTGCAACCATGGAATCGGAACTTTGTCCACCAGTAGCCTGTATTCTCTGATGAAGCGTTTATTAGTGAAGATGATCGCCTGAGTCTTTTTCGGATTGACTTGCAGGCGCCAGAATTTGAGCCAGTGGATAGCTGCATTAAGTTGCTTCTGGAGTTTGTTGTGAATCACAGAAGTCTGAGGAGACGCTACAAAGTAAGCTGTGTCGTCCGCGAAGAATGCGGATTTCACATCTTGTGAGCGTGGAATACCGGCCAAGTAGATATTGAACAAGGCCGGTGCCAGGGGGGAACCTTGCGGGACGCCCGCTTTTATTTGTTTTCTCGTGGAGACGGAAGAGTTTATTCGAACTTGGAAGGTTCTGTCTTCCAGGAATGAACGGATTAACAAGGTCAGATCTCGGGGAAATCCGAGAGAGATGGTTTTGTAGATGAGACCATCATGCCAGACTTTGTCGAAGGCTTTGGACAGGTCGAGAAGAACTGCTCCGAGATGCCATTTTTTCTCGAGAGCTGAATGGACTTTGCTGGCCAACCTGGCCGCTTGGTGAATGGATGAAAGACCTTTCCTGAACCCGAATTGTTCATCTGGAATGATCTTTTTGGAGTCGGTGAAGCTGTTGAGGGCTTCGAGGATGGTTTTTTCAGCGATTTTGGAGAGAGCGCTGAGGAGACTGATCGGCCTGTAGTCGGCCGGGCTCGGACTGTTGCATTTTTTGGGTATCACGGCAAGAATGGCGTGCTTCCATGAGCTTGGATAATGTTGGAGGCGCAGAATGGAGTTCACGATGTTTGTGATCTCCGCGATCTGCTTGCTCGGAAGTTTCTGAAGTTGCCTGGCCGTGATACCGTCAAAGCCGGGGGTTTTTCTGGGGGCGAAGCTTTTGATTATTGCTGTGATTGAACGGGGGGAAGCGAGATGATTTTGCAGGAAGGAGATTTGCGGGAAGATAGGTAGCTGGGCCGAAACCCTGCTGACCTCCGCATCGAAATTTGGATCTGCTTCGGGATGACGTTGACAGGTCATCTGAAGCTTGAAGGACTCAGCCAGAAGTTCGGCTTTGTCCACATCGGAGACGGCGACAGCGCCATCTGCATCCGATTTTAGCGGTGGAATAATCCTCCTGGATTTTCCCGCTAAAGACCTCGCCAGACGCCAGATCTGCCTGGAGTTCGATGAGTCCAGAGAGGAGAGCAGGTTACCCCACTTTACTTCTCTGAAAGACTTCATCGCTTGCCTGGCTTCTCTGGTCGCCTGGTTTGCCCGCCTTTTATCCTCGGGATCGAGGGTGGATCTGGCCCTTCTCAACAGGCGATTTCTCGCTCGGAGAAGGTTTTTCAGATCCAGCGGGAGGTCTGTGGTTAGCCTGGACTGGTTGGCTGGCCGTGGCTCCGAAGCGCTGTTGTAGGCCTGCTGAATGTCCTTGGACAGCTTGCTGACTGCAAGCTCGAGTTGCCTGGGGTCGTTGATCGTCGGTATGGGATCTGTAAGATGAAGAAGATTATTATATTTTACCCAATCCGTGATTTTAATTGGGGGCCTGAAGGGGGCGTCCAGCAGGTGGTTGTCACCCATCTCGAGCAGGACTGGCAGGTGGTCGGAGTCCAGCTCGTGGATAACTCTCGTAGCTGTGGCTCTTCTGGAGTCTTTCACCAGAAAGAAGTCGATGACGGATCCGGTGTGCTGAGGAACTCCGGCGGCGTAGTGTGTTGGTTCGTCTGGATAAGCGATGTTGAATCCCCAGGTGTCGCAGATGTTTTTGAGTTCGCGTCCACGAGTGTTTGTGGACTGGCAGCCCCAATCTTCGTGGTGTGCATTGAAGTCTCCGCCGATGATTTTGGCGGAGGTTCCCTGCGCCAACTTTTCGTAGTCGTCTGGAGCGATGGTGTCCTGATTTCGCTGGTAGACTGAAGCGAGAATCAGGTTGCTTTGGTCTTCGAGCTCAATGGCGATTTGGGTGATTTCCAGACTGACCATGGCCGGAGGGAGCAATTCATGGTGGCGGATGCTGCTCTTTATCAGGATCGCAGTGCCGCCGCCTGGGCCGGTTTTTCTATCGTTCCGATAGATGGTGTAGTTGGGGATGCTGAATCTAGAGGAGGCTTTTAGGAACGTCTCCTGAAGGAGGGCGACGTCGATGTTGTAGGACGTCAGTGTGTCGGCAAGATCCTCCTTCTTGTCGCGCACTGAACTAGCGTTCCATGAGATTATCTTCAGCGTCCTGGGTCTAGTGGCCATTGCTGGGTTGCAGTGCATGGAGGAAATGAGTCATCAAGTCACTCATCTGCTTGTGTTGTTGTTCAAGCAGCTGCTTGAACATTTGTTGGAATGAGTTGAGGTCGACTGCCGGGGGAGCCGAGTTCATCTTCTGTGTTCCCCATACGTGAGTCGGTGGGGGGATCTTTGCGGGGGTCTTCTTTGGCGGCGGTGGTTGTTGATGGGTGGCCTCTGATGTGACTTGTTGGCCTTTGGTCGGGCGACGTGGACACCCGGAGTAGTTTGCAGTGTGTGCCCCCTGGCAGTTACTGCATTTGGCTGGAGTTTTCTTGCTTTTTTGACAATCTTTGGTGTTGTGCTGACCGGCACACTTCACGCAGATGGATGGTGCGTGGCATTGTTTCGCTGTGTGCCCGTACAGTTGGCAGTTAAAGCACTGCACGGGTTTTCCATTGGATTTCTGGGCTTCAACCCTGATTGATTGCCTCATGAATCTTGTAATATTGAAGATTTCGTGCTGCTCTCTGGGCACGACAACCTGTACGATTGCTATGGGGATAGGTTTCTTTCTCCTGTCCTTGGCTGGTCTTGTCCATCTTTCGACGTGGATGGGGGTGAAATTTAGTTTCGCCAGCTCGGCGCGGATTTCGTCGTTTCCGATGGTTTCAACTATGCCGCGGAGTAACACTCGGAGGCCTCTTTCTTCTGGCGCGCAGAAGGTGTGGTACGGGTAATTTTTTGTGTCGAATAGTTTGGATATTTTCCTATAATCCGACTCTGCTTTGGGGTGGAATGCAACCCCCTCTGGTTTGTTTGTGATGTGGTACTGCACACCGTCTCTTTCCAATAGACTGGCAGCTTCAGAGTAATCGCCCTTGCTCCGCAGGACGATTGGTCTTGACTTAAATCTTTTTCCGCCGTTTGGCTGGTCGGCGGATACGGACGCGGGAGGCACGGCTGGACGAGCGAATTGCTCGGGGCCGGGATTGTTTCTCTTCGCGGGCGCGGAATTACTCACTGACACTTCACTCGCGGCACTGGTTGACGGCGCGGGGTCGGAATCGTTTTTAGACGCGGATGCGGCACTAGTACGCGGCGCGTCGGTATCGGACGGGGATGGAGCGTAGGTGTTTCCACTGGCACCTGCTGCTGAAGGTTTTTTCGTCGGTGGATTGTTGGCCGGCGATGGTTGGCTTGTTTTCCTCTTCTTCGAGGAACTGTGCCTGACAGTGGTGAAACCAATGTCGTCGGCACTTTTGTCTAAGGGCGAGAGCGTGCAATCCATCGCTGCGGACGAGGCTGCTGAATTGCTGCGGCTGCGGCTTTCCGTTTGCGGGGCTTGGCTTGAGGTGGACCGGCTGCGGCTGGTGTCCTCGGCGGGCTGGTTTTGTTTCCTTGTTTCCATTATTATTGCATTCAGTTTGGCAATTTCTTCCTTCAGGTGCATGATCATGGCTTTTTGTTCCGAGGATTCTTTCATCATCTGGTTGCGCTCTTCGACGGTAAACGTAACTTTTACGTTTCCATCGGAGGGTTCGGCGGCGTCGGGTTGTCTCGCCATGGTGGCGTCTGGCTGTGACGACATGGCAGCTGTTGTCGGCAGTCTTTGGCTTGTCGGCTACCTGACTGTGGAAACGGGTCCCCACATCGGTGCCGGCGGCGTCGGACTGGCTAGACTCTGCGGCGATGTCTCGGTAGGCAGGTAGTTTTCGTTCGACCGTGCGAACACTGTACAAACGACAGGTAGAAAATACAGATCGGTTATCTTAGAGATGTTGTCTCTTCGATGACTCGGACTGATGTACTGTATTAATCGGCATACCCCATTATATACTCAACGGACGAACCAGACGGTTAGTTGTATGGGCGGAGCTAAACGAACCCGTACGATCCGTCACAAAACGGACGAGGTTGCCCGTTCGAGAATCAGTTTACGATACGAACTTCTGCCATACGTACGTAAAATCGTTCAGTTTGTCCAACAACAATGCCACCTAAAACCAGCGGTAAGGCGGCCAAGAAAGCCGGAAAGGCTCAAAAGAACATCTCGAAAACCGATAAAAAGAAGAAGCGCAGGAGGAAGGAAAGTTACGCCATTTATATTTACAAAGTGTTGAAACAAGTCCATCCGGATACTGGAATTTCCAGCAAGGCCATGTCGATCATGAATTCTTTCGTTAATGACATTTTCGAAAGGATAGCTGCTGAAGCTTCCCGTTTGGCTCACTACAACAAAAGGTCCACAATAACAAGTAGAGAACTCACTACAACAAAAGGTCCACAATAACAAGTAGAGAAATTCAAACGGCAGTCAGATTACTTCTGCCTGGGGAATTAGCCAAACACGCCGTTAGCGAAGGTACCAAAGCCGTCACCAAATACACCAGTTCAAAGTAAATACGTGAATGAAACAAAAGTAAGACTGGCGTCACAATTATTTCGAACGGAAGACGGAAAAAAAAAAAAACGGCTCTTTTCAGAGCCACAAATGTTAAAGATAATAAAAAAAAGAACGAAAAATAAACGGTCTGTAATCGACTCCGAGCAAATAATACATCTAACTTATCCTTTAGGTCTTCGGTTCCCAATCGTTTTAGAATCGTCGTCGTCGTCGTAAGTAAGAAAACGTTGCGACCCTCTTATTTTTTGAACACTTTGAGACCCCCTATATATTTTAGTCTTGAAGAGGCATTGGACCCTATAATATGGCGAAAATTACTTATTTTCAATAGTATATGTATCACTAGCGAGAGAAAAACCGGTGCGATAAATACGTTGTCGCGATCCACTAATTGGCCAAAAAGTCAAGTAAAATATGTTGCTACACCCTTTATGCGTTGCGATCCCCCTATTTTAGAACACATTGAGATCCCCTCTATTCCTGAATGCAACCCCCCTTACATTTTCTTTTAAGGAGGCGTGGACCGTAGGGGGCAAACGCTCGCCTTCACCATATTATAGAATATGGTGAAATTTACTTATTTTCTCTATTATAAGTATCACTAACGAGGGAAAAAATGGCGTGATAATTGTTTCGAGCGAGGAAAAAAAAAACAATGTCAACGTAAAATTAGCGTATAATTCTGAAATAAGAAAAAGAGCAACTTGATAATTATTTCGAATCAAAAATGAAATGAAAAAAAAAAACCTCCAAGCTTATATGTTTCGCTTTTGCTTTAAGCATCGTTTCGTATAACGAGTCGAAACAACGGGTTTTCTTGCACGATGTTTGTTTTCCCTTTCTTATTTATACATACTCATATTGTTGGTTCTGAAAAGAACCGGTTTTTTGTTATACTTTTATGATATATACCCACACATATACATTTACATTAATTATATTTAGGCACGTTCGCCTCGAATACGCCTAGCCAGCTGGATGTCTTTGGGCATGATGGTGACACGTTTGGCATGAATGGCACACAGATTTGTATCTTCGAAAAGACCGACCAGATAGGCCTCGCTGGCTTCTTGTAAAGCCATGACTGCGGAACTCTGGAAACGTAAATCCGTTTTGAAATCTTGTGCGATTTCACGTACCAAACGTTGAAAGGGTAATTTTCTGATCAACAGTTCGGTGCTCTTCTGGTAACGACGGATTTCTCGCAGGGCGACGGTACCTGGCCTGTAACGGTGAGGTTTCTTCACCCCGCCGGTTGCGGGGGCACTCTTTCTTGCCGCCTTGGTCGCCAATTGTTTCCTAGGAGCTTTGCCACCGGTCGATTTGCGTGCGGTTTGCTTCGTACGGGCCATCTCTCTCTTTACCGAATATTACAAGTACAGTCAAAGGTACAAGAACACTAAGGTTAAATTACGGATAGGAGTCGACAACGATGAGCACTTATCGAACGACAATTACAGAATGATGATCGACGCATACCAAAATTGGTGTTTTATTCTCTCAGGCGACTCGCTAGTGGTCCGGCAACTAGCTATTGGTCGGGTCGAGAGCAATGGGCGGGACGTTCCCGAAATCTGACAAAAGTAGCATATGTGTCATGTATGCCGACAGTCGTGTTCCGTCAATCCAAAACGAGGACGTTTCATTTATAAGAATTGACCAATCGATCGTCGATTTGAATTTAAAATAATTATATAAAATTAAAAAAAAAAAAATGACCGGAAGAGGCAAAGGCGGAAAGGGGTTGGGAAAAGGAGGCGCTAAAAGGCATCGTAAAGTGCTTCGTGATAATATTCAAGGCATCACCAAACCTGCAATTCGAAGATTGGCCCGACGTGGTGGCGTCAAGCGCATATCCGGTTTGATTTACGAAGAAACCAGAGGTGTCTTGAAAGTATTCCTCGAAAACGTAATCAGAGATGCCGTAACTTATACGGAACACGCCAAGAGGAAAACTGTCACCGCTATGGACGTCGTGTATGCCTTGAAACGTCAAGGGCGTACTCTCTACGGTTTTGGCGGTTAAATTACCCGATGTTTTGCAATATTAAAAGAAAACAAAAAAAAAACGAATTCTAGACAGACACAAAAAACCGGTTCTTTTCAGAACCACAAAAAAAAAAATACTTACATAAAAAAAGGGATACATTGTCGACAACATAGGTGAAATTTTCATCATTATTTATACGATTATCTAGAAAATTTTCTCACATATAAAATAAGATAGAAAAAGGGGGGAGACGGACACATTGTGGATAAAGCAGGTGGGGATGAATTTCCATCCCTAATTTTCGGGGAAGCATTCAATTTAACGAGCGCAAAACAAATTGAAGTAACGTGGATGAGAATAAGGTATCAGAGATGCAGTAACTGAATTCCTAACACGTCAAGAGAAAAACCGCCATCGCCATGGTTGTGTATGCCTTGAATGTATGTCAGGGGCGTACTCTCTACACTATTTTGGCGGTTAGATTTACTGACGATTTGCGATATTATAAAAAAAAGAACTCCGGGCATAAAAAAAGGTTCTTTTCAAAAACCACACTCACATAGAAAAGGGAGACATTGTCTCGATAAGTAATGTCGAAATGATTGTGGCGTGTTCATATATTAAATAAGAACAGATATTTTTGATATTTTTTGAGTTTTAGATAGTGGCGAAAAACCCAAATAAAGGATAAAAAATATTGTCTCGATAAAGCGGATGGAATTTTCATCGTAAATGTTATAGTGAATGTCTATATAAAATACATTGGACACATTGTGGATGAATTCTCATCGTTAATTTTCGGAAATGCCTTAAATGAAACGAGCGTACAGCTAACGTTAATGAGAATACGGTATCAGAGATGCCGTAACTTAAACAGAACACGCCAATTGAATAACCGTCATCGCCACGGACGACGTTGTGTATGCCTTGAAACGTCAAGGGCGTACTGCTTCGGCGGTTAAATTACCTGATGTTTTACAAAAAAAAAAAAAAAAATAAAGGAACTCAAGACACAATAAATAAACGGCTCTTTTCATAACTGCGGCGGCGGCGGCAAAAAAACATACTTAAAAAAGTGACTAATTGTCGACACAGTAGGTGGAAATTCCATCGTTAATTACACCACGACGACTATCTATAAAACTTTCTTAAATATTAAATTAGGCAGAAAGAGGGAGACAGACCGACGGACACATTGTAGATAAAAGAGGTGCTATGAATTCCCTTCGTTAAATTTCGGGAAAGCCTTAAAAGAAACCAACGCAGTGCTAACGTGGATGATAATAGCGTAAGTCTCTTTTTAGTATTAAATCATTTATTCGAAATGATCAAATCATATAATTCTTGCGGTTATTTAGGTAGGTAGAAACGCCGTCGCCATGTTTAAAGAAATACTTAAAAAAAAAGACAATCGCCCTCGAGATGAGGGAGGATATTCCCGTTAATTTTTCCCAACCGTTCCGATTACAGACATGCCATTTGTTCGTTCCATAATTTACGTGCTCTATTTTTTATTTTAGCGGTACGATAGTTAACTAGGCGGTGTATAAGAACGAGACTCGTTTACCTTTCAAAGGGAGAATAGAACGGTGACAGGTCATCGGGAAAAACGTTTTTTCGGCAAAGTCGTTTATATATCTCGAAATCCGAATACTCCACCGATCGGTGATATATCTGAGGTATTTGTATCGCCTGGACAATCTGTAATATCTGGTTTACTTAACTGAAATAATCGAACTAATTAGAATGTTTTTCTTGAAACGTCGAGATCGTCGGTTAGTTGTGATTTTTTTAAATTGAACCTTGTCGAAGGATCGACATGAACCAAATGCCTCCGGTAGCTTCAAGGTATTGACAACGAATCAAGTTAAATATTGCAATCCGGTGAATGGCATTTACTAATGAAAAATACAAAATAAAAACTTTGTTCCGAGCTCGTTAAAGGTCCCGGCGAAGCCGGAATCAGGAGCAGTGTCGACAGTCAGACGCTCAGTCCGCCGTTCGCCCGTTTTACTTTACTATGCAATTTTTGGTGGAGCGAGTGGGCATATTTAGTAAGACGCAACAGACGACGAAGGACGAGCAGCAATACGATTCTGTTCTTTAGCGAAACGCGATAGTAGTGAGTTCTTCGTTACATTAACATTTGACGATAACACGCGCGAGCGCGCGGCGAAATGGCAGACGCGGAAATCGCCGGTCAGGCTACATCTCCATCTAATCTGTCGGGCACAAGCGGAGGCGGTTCCGGGCCCTCGTCTGTACCGCCCGCACCGTCGTCGGCGGCGGCGGCGGCGGCATCGGCTTCATCAAAAAAGGAAAAAACCGTTAAAAGAAAAAATCCCAAAGCCAAAGCTACGCATCCACCGACGGCCGAAATGGTAACAAACGCAATTAAGGGATTGAAAGAAAGGGGCGGTTCGTCATTGAGAGCGATCAAGAAGTATATTGCCGCCAACTACAAGGTCGATGCCGAGAAAGTATCGCCTTTCATCAAGAAATATTTAAAATCGGCAGTTGCATCCGGTACCCTGGTTCAGACCAAAGGAAAAGGTGCGTCCGGTTCTTTTAAGCTGGCAGCGGCATCGTCTAGTTCGTCGGTTCAAGCGAAACAATCGGCGACGAGTGCTGCTTCTTCATCCTCTGGACAAAAGAAAAGAAATATTTCAGTGGGAGCGGCGGCGGCGGCCAAAGGAGGTAGCAAAAAGAGTCCGACGAAAAGAACGACAGCGGCGGTGGCAGCAGCAGCAGCAGCAGCGACGACTGAAAAAAAGACAACCAAAAAGGCAGCAGGAAAATCGAAGAAAGCTGCGGTCGTCGTAGCCGAGAAGAAGGCTTCGGTAAAGAAAGCCGTCGAAAAGAAAACGGGAAAATCGGCTAGTTCGGGATCTTCGGCGGTAACAGTTGCCGCCGCCGCCGCTACGGTGCCATCGAAGGCGAAATCTCCGTCGAAAGCGAAGAAATCAAACAAAGCCGGCCCTACCAAGAAACCCAAGGCTCCTAAACCGAAAAGCGCTAGATCTCCAGCCGCCGCCGCCGCTGCCGGCGGGGGCAAAGCGAAGAAAGCAGCTTCCCCAAAAAAGAAGAAATAAACGAAGACCCCGATTTTCGTCGTTACATCTTAATCTTTCAAGAGGTATGAATAAATCGAATGTTCCCAATACAGATTATCGACGACGACGACCACCACCACCACCAAAACCATCATCTGGAATGATGATGTAGGAAAATATGTTTACGAAAGCGTAACATTTTCCAAAAAAAAAAAAAAACGGTTCTTTTCAGAACCACAACATTTATTGTTACTTGAAATTAAAAGAAATATAGAAAAAAACATCCATTTAGACAAGACGCCGAAATATATCCGAGTAGTAATTCGATAATACTAATAATAACTGATTTTGTACAATTATATATTTAAAAAAAAATAAAAAAAAATACAAATAAAAAAATCCATCGAGACTAGAACCGGCGAATAATATATATCTGACGTCCGTTGTTCGTTTGTAACTTTAATTTTTGTTTACGGATCAATATTGTTTTTTCTTTTCATAGATATTTTGTTGGTCCTGATAAGGACCGATATTTCGAATCAGGCGAAGACCATCATCATCATCATCTTCAAGTAGGGATAGAGAAGTTGTTTCGATTTTACTTCGTTTTACTGTCGGTCTTTTTTGGCAATAGCACGGCCTGAATGTTAGGTAAAACACCACCTTGTGCGATGGTCACGCCGGACAATAGTTTGTTCAATTCTTCGTCATTTCTAATGGCGAGCTGCAAATGTCGTGGGATAATTCTCGTCTTTTTGTTATCTCTGGCGGCGTTTCCGGCCAATTCCAATACTTCGGCGGCAAGATACTCCATTACCGCGGCCAAATATACCGGTGCTCCTGCACCTACGCGTTCCGCGTAATTTCCTTTCCTCAACAATCTGTGAATACGGCCGACCGGAAACTGCAATCCGGCACGATTCGAACGCGACTTGGCCTTTCCTTTAACTTTGCCTCCTTTTCCGCGTCCAGACATGCTGATTTTTTTTTGTTCTTTGCTTACAATTGATCAGATCGCACGGCACGACCGTCGTAGAGACCGTCAGATGAGAGACTATTTTCTGTCGGGATGTCCCCCCCTTCTATTTCTATTTTATTAGCCTGGTTTTTAAGTTAGCCTTTTCGGCCCTTACTTATATAGCATGAGATTGACCCAGAATGGGTTTCTAATTATTTTGAGGGTCTCTAGTTGACCCAGGAAATGTCGGAATGTTTGGTCCCGAAGGACGGAGGTCCGACTGTTCATGAAGTGGTTTTTCAATGAAGTCCAGGCGAACTTCAGGAGGTTAATTTGGAAAACCGATGAAGTCATCGGCGTTGCGGTGCTAATTTCTGCCGTTGCCGGGCCGACGCTGCGCATAGGTGCAGTCGCCGGGCCGGCACAGACAGAAACGCTAGATTGTGCGACGGCGGTAGCGGAGGCTGAGACTTACACAAGTCGGAAAACGAGAAAACTTCGTTAACCGGGTCTTGATGCCGGAGATTGGGGACGATGATATCGGAGTATTGCCCTGTGGCTAGGGCAGGAGGTCCGATAATTCGCGTAGCAGTGGATTGCTACCTCGCGAGGCTGTGAGCTTCAGCTTGGCGAGTGTGGTTTGATGGAATTGAGAGATCGGTGGCACGCAGGCCTCCCGATGGATTTGGTTATTTCTAACGTACCAA
Organism: Cosmopolites sordidus; assembly: GCA_031761425.1. Taxonomy (NCBI): domain Eukaryota; kingdom Metazoa; phylum Arthropoda; class Insecta; order Coleoptera; family Curculionidae; genus Cosmopolites; species Cosmopolites sordidus. Next base: position 22,219 of record JARFXV010002523.1, read on the forward strand.
GGTGCGTCTAGGGCCACACGCAAGGATTTATTTTGGAAGATTTGAAGTTTCTTGATCAGAGTTGGACCAAGAAACCGGTAGTACGTATGGAAGCCGTACAGAACTACTGATCTGACAAGGATTTTGTAGATCATGACTTTGATTTTTGGAGCGAGGTTGCTCGTTCTGCATGAGAGCGGGTACAGCATTTTGATGATGCCGCAACCCTTGCAGATGGCTTGCTGGATTTGACTGGACCAAGAGAGATGTCGGTCGAAATGAAGACCTAAGTAGGTTGCTTTTTGCAACCATGGAATCGGAACTTTGTCCACCAGTAGCCTGTATTCTCTGATGAAGCGTTTATTAGTGAAGATGATCGCCTGAGTCTTTTTCGGATTGACTTGCAGGCGCCAGAATTTGAGCCAGTGGATAGCTGCATTAAGTTGCTTCTGGAGTTTGTTGTGAATCACAGAAGTCTGAGGAGACGCTACAAAGTAAGCTGTGTCGTCCGCGAAGAATGCGGATTTCACATCTTGTGAGCGTGGAATACCGGCCAAGTAGATATTGAACAAGGCCGGTGCCAGGGGGGAACCTTGCGGGACGCCCGCTTTTATTTGTTTTCTCGTGGAGACGGAAGAGTTTATTCGAACTTGGAAGGTTCTGTCTTCCAGGAATGAACGGATTAACAAGGTCAGATCTCGGGGAAATCCGAGAGAGATGGTTTTGTAGATGAGACCATCATGCCAGACTTTGTCGAAGGCTTTGGACAGGTCGAGAAGAACTGCTCCGAGATGCCATTTTTTCTCGAGAGCTGAATGGACTTTGCTGGCCAACCTGGCCGCTTGGTGAATGGATGAAAGACCTTTCCTGAACCCGAATTGTTCATCTGGAATGATCTTTTTGGAGTCGGTGAAGCTGTTGAGGGCTTCGAGGATGGTTTTTTCAGCGATTTTGGAGAGAGCGCTGAGGAGACTGATCGGCCTGTAGTCGGCCGGGCTCGGACTGTTGCATTTTTTGGGTATCACGGCAAGAATGGCGTGCTTCCATGAGCTTGGATAATGTTGGAGGCGCAGAATGGAGTTCACGATGTTTGTGATCTCCGCGATCTGCTTGCTCGGAAGTTTCTGAAGTTGCCTGGCCGTGATACCGTCAAAGCCGGGGGTTTTTCTGGGGGCGAAGCTTTTGATTATTGCTGTGATTGAACGGGGGGAAGCGAGATGATTTTGCAGGAAGGAGATTTGCGGGAAGATAGGTAGCTGGGCCGAAACCCTGCTGACCTCCGCATCGAAATTTGGATCTGCTTCGGGATGACGTTGACAGGTCATCTGAAGCTTGAAGGACTCAGCCAGAAGTTCGGCTTTGTCCACATCGGAGACGGCGACAGCGCCATCTGCATCCGATTTTAGCGGTGGAATAATCCTCCTGGATTTTCCCGCCAAAGACCTCGCCAGACGCCAGATCTGCCTGGAGTTCGATGAGTCCAGAGAGGAGAGCAGGTTACCCCACTTTACTTCTCTGAAAGACTTCATCGCTTGCCTGGCTTCTCTGGTCGCCTGGTTTGCCCGCCTTTTATCCTCGGGATCGAGGGTGGATCTGGCCCTTCTCAACAGGCGATTTCTCGCTCGGAGAAGGTTTTTCAGATCCAGCGGGAGGTCTGTGGTTAGCCTGGACTGGTTGGCTGGCCGTGGCTCCGAAGCGCTGTTGTAGGCCTGCTGAATGTCCTTGGACAGCTTGCTGACTGCAAGCTCGAGTTGCCTGGGGTCGTTGATCGTCGGTATGGGATCTGTAAGATGAAGAAGATTATTATATTTTGCCCAATCCGTGATTTTAATTGGGGGCCTGAAGGGGGCGTCCAGCAGGTGGTTGTCACCCATCTCTAGCAGGACTGGCAGGTGGTCGGAGTCCAGCTCGTGGATAACTCTCGTAGCTGTGGCTCTTCTGGAGTCTTTCACCAGAAAGAAGTCGATGACGGATCCGGTGTGCTGAGGAACTCCGGCGGCGTAGTGTGTTGGTTCGTCTGGATAATCGATGTTGAATCCCCAGGTGTCGCAGATGTTTTTGAGTTCGCGTCCACGAGTGTTTGTGGACTGGCAGCCCCAATCTTCGTGGTGTGCATTGAAGTCTCCGCCGATGATTTTGGCGGAGGTTCCCTGCGCCAACTTTTCGTAGTCGGCTGGAGCGATGGTGTCCTGATTTCGCTGGTAGACTGAAGCGAGAATCAGGTTGCTTTGGTCTTCGAGCTCAATGGCGATTTGGGTGATTTCCAGACTGACCATGGCCGGAGGGAGCAATTCATGGTGGCGGATGCTGCTCTTTATCAGGATCGCAGTGCCGCCGCCTGGGCCGGTTTTTCTATCGTTCCGATAGATGGTGTAGTTGGGGATGCTGAATCTAGAGGAGGCTTTTAGGAACGTCTCCTGAAGGAGGGCGACGTCGATGTTGTAGGACGTCAGTGTGTCGGCAAGATCCTCCTTCTTGTCGCGCACTGAACTAGCGTTCCATGAGATTATCTTCAGCGTCCTGGGTCTAGTGGCCATAGCTGGTTTGGAGTGCAGGGAGGAGATGAGCCACCAATTCACTCATCTGCTTGTGTTGTTGTTCAAGCAGCTGCTTGAACATTTGTTGGATTGAGTTGAGGTCGACTGCCGGGGGAGCCGAGTTCATCTTCTGTGTTCCCCATACGTGAGTCGGTGGGGGGATCTTTACGGGGGTCTTCTTTGGCGGCGGTGGTTGTTGTTGGTTGGCCTCTGGTGTGGTTTTTTGGCCTTTGGTCGGGCGACGTGGACACCCGGAATAGTTAGCAGTGTGTGCCCCCTGGCAGTTACTGCATTTTGCTGGAGTTTTCTTGCTCTTTTGGCAATCTTTTGTGTTGTGCTGACCGGCACACTTCACGCAGATGGATGGTGCGTGGCATTGTTTCGCTGTGTGCCCGTACAGTTGGCAGTTAAAGCACTGCACGGGTTTTCCATTGGATTTCTGGGCTTCAACCCTGATTGATTGCCTCATGAATCTTGTAATATTGAAGATTTCGTGCTGCTCTCTGGGCACGACAACCTGTACGATTGCTATGGGGATAGGTTTCTTTCTCCTGTCCTTGGCTGGTCTTGTCCATCTTTCGACGTGGATGGGGGTGAAATTTAGTTTCGCCAGCTCGGCGCGGATTTCATCGTTTCCGATGGTTTCGACTAGGCCGCGGAGTAAAACTCGGAGGCCTCTTTCTTCTGGCGCGCAGAAGGTGTGATAAGGGTAGTTCTTGGCATCGAATAGTTTGGTTATCTTCCTGTAGTCAATTTCTGCCTCGGGGTGGAATGCTGCCCCCTCGGGTTTGTTTGTGGTGTGAAATTTCACACCGTCTTTTGCCAGTAAACTGGCGGCTTCAGAATAGACGGTCTTGCTCCGCAGGACGATTGGTCTCGACTTAAATCTCCTGCCGCCGTTTGGTTGATCGGCGGATGAGGACGCGGGAGGCACGGCTGGACGAGCGAATTGCTCGGGGCCGGGATTGTTTCTCTTCGCGGGCGCGGAATTATTCACTGACACTTCACTCGCGGCACTGGTTGACGGCGCGGGGTCGGCATCGTTTTTAGACGCGGAGGCGGCACTAGTACGCGGCGCGTCGGTATCGGACGGGGATGGAGCGTAGGTGTTTCCACTGGCACCTGCTGCTGAAGGTTTTTTCGTCGGTGGATTGTTGGCTGGCGATGGTTGGCTTGTTTTCCTCTTCTTCGAGGATCTGTGCCTGACAGTGGTGAAACCAATGTCGTCGGCACTTTTGTCTAAGGGCGAGAGCGTGCAATCCATCGCTGCGGACGAGGCTGCTGAATTGCTGCGGCTGCGGCTTTCCGTTTGCGGGGCTTGGCTTGAGGTGGACCGGCTGCGGCTGGTGTCCTCAGCGGGTTTGTTTTGGATCTTCATTATAAATTCTTCCAGGAAGGAGACTCTTTCGGTCAGGCTCTTGATCATGTCAATTTTTTCCATTAATTCGTTCTTCAGTTGTTTGGCTTCTTCGGCGGTAATCGTAGCTTCTACGTTATCCGCGGAGGGTTCGGCGACGGGATGTCTCGCCATGGTGGCGTCTGGCTGTGTCGACATGGCAGCTGTTGTCGGCAGTCTTTGGCTTGTCGGCTACCTGACTGTGGAAACGGGTCCCCACAGCATCGGTGCCGGCGGCGTCGGACTGACTAGACTCTGCGGCGATGTCTCGGTAGGTAGGCGGTTTTCGTTCGACCGTGCGAACACTGTACAAACGACAGGTAGAAAATGCAGAGCGATTATCTTAGAGATGTTGTCTCTTCGATGACTCGGACTGAACTGTCCCCCCCTTCTTTCCTTCCTTTTTATATATATGCGGCGGTACAGTCTCCAATGGAATCGTAAAAATACGCCTTACGGTTAAATGGGCGGAGCATATCGTACCCGTACGCTCCAGTACAAAAAAGAAGTGAACTTTTATCGGCTCAAGGGTCAATTTATGATACGGATTTTTATTGTACCGTATGTACATTTAAAAAAAAATCGTCCTCTTTGTCCATAATGCCACCAAAAACTAGCGGGAAAGCGGCCAAAAAAGCGGGAAAGGCACAAAAAAACATCTCGAAAGGTGATAAAAAAAAGAAGCGCAGGAGGAAGGAAAGTTACGCCATTTATATTTACAAAGTGCTGAAACAGGTACATCCGGATACGGGAATTTCCAGCAAGGCCATGTCGATCATGAATTCTTTCGTTAATGACATTTTCGAGAGGATAGCGGCCGAAGCATCGCGTTTGGCTCATTACAACAAAAGATCGACCATAACCAGTAGAGAAATTCAAACGGCGGTCAGATTACTTTTACCGGGTGAATTAGCCAAACACGCCGTTAGCGAGGGGACCAAAGCCGTGACCAAATACACCAGTTCCAAGTAAAAATAGATAAACGTATCAAAGATCAGAAGCAAGAACTGGCGAGATTAATATTTCGAACGATAATAAAAAGAAAACGGCTCTTTTCAGAGCCACGAATTTTAAATATAAAAAAAAAAATATCAAGCATATCGCCTATCCGCACAGACATCTAGGTTCGAAATTAGCATTAGATGCATGAAAGTAAAATATTTTTAAACACACACACACACACAAACTGAAAACCCGAATATTATTGTGGCTTAATGCCCGAGTTGAAATTAGCGGGATTTTTTTTTTCCAGCGATAACGCTCGACGCTTTTTTAGAGTGTATGTGTATAGGATGTAAATGATTATTCTCGAAAAATAAAAACTTTCGATCTATCCGAGAGTCGTCCATCTTGTACATGATATGTGCTAGCCGGGCTCTATGGTTTTGGCCGGTTTTCCCAAAATTCGTCGAAGAAAAAAGACAGCCTCCATAGGTGTCGTTGGTTTTCTAAATTTCTTTATTTTTTTTTCGCGGGAACCCCCAGGTGGTTATTGACTCTTGGTGTAACATACTTTTTTCCAAAATTTATCAGATATATATATATATATATATATATATATATATATATATATATATATATATATATATATATATATATATATATATATATTTATTATTATTATCTACTTATGGGCCCTGGTGGACCACGCGATGTACAATTAGAGGCGTTTGTTGTTGTTAACCTTCCTTCGCACCCATACTAATTTCATTCTTTCGCTATGAGCGTTTTTCCTTTCGTCAGACCAAGTTGTTCCGGTCTTCCTACATTTTTCTCTCTGGCCAACCTTCCAAACGTTCACCTTGTGTCTGAAACAGCCTCTATCCTGAATTTCACTTTGTGTAATATTTGCTGATCTTAGGTCCTCTTTAATTGCAGCAATCCATCTAATTATTTCTACTTTAGCTCTACTCCTATCAGCAAGGGTAGGTACGGAATCCTCAAACTTTTGTACTTCTTGATTTGTCGTTCGAGTAAACTATCTCCGATAGTTAAAACCCAAATTTACGTAACAATGATAAGTCCCTTTTATTTATACGGTCTTACGATTTATTTTCGCTTTCTAACGCCGACGGCGGCTAAATAACTTCACAAACGTTTCAGAACAAAACCTTGCGTATGGCACTAAACGCGCCGTGGTACGTTCGAAACACTCAAATTATTATAGAGACCGGTGTACCCCCGGTCTCTAAATTCCATTCCCAAATTTACGCCAAGTTTTGCCTACAGGCAAGCTTGAGCGAAAACCCGCTAGTCCTGTCTATACCGGACAACCTACCCGGATTTTCCGGGTAAAGCTAGCCAATTGCCCCAATTTGCCTTACGGGCTGCGAGCAGAAAGGAATCGAATTTTCGATTCCCGGCTCGCGTAAGACCGCTTCGACAACAGTCCCTAACCGTGGCCAGGCGGTCTGAGAGATCATCTCCGATCGATCGGACCGGACCAATGGCAAAAAACCCGTCATATTGCTGATGGGGAAAAAGCAAAATTTCATTTTCCTTTTCTTTCATATTAACCTCAGAAGTTCGCCAGGATCATCTTATAGACTATCCTTTCTTATCTATGCCACTTGCTAGGCATACCCGGGTCAGATAGAGACCCTAAAAAATTAGTGCCCATATAGGGTAAAGTTGACTAGAAACGGGCAAGAGCCTTGAGGGCTAACCCAAAAGCCTGGCTAGATAAGTCGAAGTCGACTCTACTCCTAATTTCATAAAATTCGACTATTTGTCTAGTTAGCCTACTCGGATTCATCCGTTTTATGTGTCCGTAAAATTTAAGTCTTCTTTTTCTCACATATCGCTATGTATATCTGAGTATTGTTTGATCTCTTGGTATTCCCGATGTCGGTATGTTGTGGCTATTTATTTGTTTGGGGCCTAGGATTTTTCTTTCCTTCTTTTCAATGTCCTCGATGTCCCTCTTTCTATTCAAAATGAGCGTTTCTGCAGCATATAGACATTCTGGCTTAATAATTGTGTTGTAATGTCTCAGTTTTATGTTTTTAGATAGGCACTTTTTGTTATAAATATTTTGTGTAAGCCTTAATGCCGTTTCCATTTTTTTTGACATCTATCCTTATTGGCCGCTTTTTCCAATCCATTTTCCATGATTATTTCACCCAAATATTTGAATTGAGAGACTCGTCTGATGTTACCATATTTTGTTTTTAGAAATGGCGTTCTTAGTCTGTTGCAGGTCATGTTAGCTTATGGCGTGCTTAGTCTGTTTCCTTTAGGATTTCAATCTGTATCTGTGCCCTTAATATATCTTGAGCTAAAATTGCTAGATCATCAGCAGATGCCAGACAATCAGTATTGATGTTGGTTCTCCCCAGTTTAATGGGCTGGTCAACAATCAGGGCCAACTTATTTTTTTTCACGCCACTCCTATATTACTTTTTCTAGAACACAGTTAAATAGGGTCTCGTTAGTTAGTTAAATAGGGCGAGAGTCCTCCATCCCCTCGTCTCACTCCAGTTTTTTAATTTCGAAGGGCTCTGAGATGTCAACCATGAATTTTACTTTTAACCTTGTGTTAGTTAACGTTGCTTTAATAATCCCCAGCGTTTTTTCAGATCTGGTCCTTGATCTTTCAAGATTCGGAATAAAGATTCGCGGTCAATAGAGTCTTATGCTTTTTTGAAATCCACAAATGTACAGACGAGTTTTTAATTGTACAGTTCTTGATGTCTTAGAATCAACTTTAGATTCAGGATCTGTTCAGGGCTGGATCTGCCCGGTCGAAAACCTGGTTGATATTCACCAATGTTAGGTTCTAACTGTCCCTGTGCTCTGTCTAGTAGACATTGAGATAGAATCTTGTAACAAACTGGGAGAAGAAATATCCCTCTATAGTTGTTTACATCCGTTCTATGTCCTTTCCTATGTAGTAGATAGATTAGAGCTTCTTTCCAATCTTCCGGAATCCGTTCGGTTCGCCTAACTTCTCGTAGAATTTTGGTTATTTCCTTGATTGTGTACCTGGACCAGCGGATTTCAAAAGTTCAGCAGTGATTCCATCTTCTCCAGAAGCTTTGTCATTTTTAAGCCGCTTGATTTGCCTAATTATTTCATCTTCTTTCGGTGGTAATGAATCTGGGTTTGTTTGTTTAGGGTTTAGTGTTGCTAATTTGTTTAAGGGCTCAGGACAGTTTACTATTTGTTCTAAATATTTCGCTAGTTCTTTGCAATTGTCTTGGTTATTTAGAGCTGATTGTCCGTTTTCATTTTGGAAGCAAAGACTTTGCGGTTGATAGCCTATTAATTTAGTTTTAAATGTTTTATAAAAGTTTCGGGTGTTAGTTTTTTGGAAATCTTTTTCTATTTCAATAAGTTGATTGTTTTCATATTTTCTTTTAGTTTCTCTAACTAGCTTCGATGTTTCTTTTCTTACTTCCAAAAAGATGTTATAGTTTATTACTGTCTTTTGACTGTTCCAATCTTTGAATGTTTTACTTCGGCTTAATACTCCTTGCTCGCAAACTTCATCCCACCACGGATGTTTTCTACGTTTTTGTAAAGGGACCAACTTTAAGGCTGTTTTAATAATTTTTTGTTTCAATTCTTGCCAGTTCTGTGCTGGTTGTTTATCTAGCTCTTCTGTTAGGGCTGGTTTTATTTTCGTTGGGTCAAACTTTGGTATTAGCAGCCTCTTTTGAATAAGTTTTCGAGGTTTTCAGCTAAGTTTGATACTAGTCAGGTGGTGATCCGTGTCTATATTTGCTCCTTTATCGACTCGAACGTTCAAAATCTCTTTATAATTGGGGTACGAATTGGCAACATGGTCATTTTGAAATTCATCCATGTACGTGTTTGGGCACATCCATGTCTTTTGTTTTGTTATTTTCTTCTTAAATTGTGTTGACATCCTTCTTAGATTAAACTGCGAACATAGTTCAACCAATTTTCTACCATTATGGTTGGCCCATTTATGAGTTGGAAAACTGCCGACAGTTTTCCTTCCTGTACTTTTTTCTTTCCCTAGTTGGGCGTTGAAATCACCCGATAGGATTTTTACATGGTTGGTAGGAAATTTAGAGATAGTCTTTTCCAGAATTTCCCAGGACTTATTTACTTGTTCAAGATTAGATTTATTTTCTTCGTTAACCGGGAGGTGTGCATTGATTAATGTATAGTTTTTGTTAGCACATTTGAGGATAGTGTCATAAGTCGATTATTTACTTAGCCCGGACGCCCCAGAATCCGAAAGTCCGGTTGGTAGAGGATTGTCTACCTCCTGGGGTAATTTTGTAATTACTAGAACGATTCATCTTGTACTTTGAATTAAAGGTTTGAACCATGACGGTTCAGAGGTTAAGACTGGAGGGGGTTAGTTCCAGAATTTAAATATCAGCCGCACCACTGGTGAACAGACGCTGACCATTCAACCGCTTGATACAAGTCAGACGCTAAGTGGATTTTGTTTTTTTTTTTTTTGTGCCTTGGTTCGGGGCTGCTTATTTTGAGATATTCGCAGCTGTCCATTAATATCTAATGGAACTTTCACTATCCACCACCCGTGACCCGTCCAGTATCTTAGGCTGGATATATATATATATATATATATATATATATATATATATATATATATATATATATATATATATATATATATATATGTATATATATATATATATTTGTATATATATATATATATATATATATATATATATATATATATATATATATATATATATATATATATATATATATATATATATATATATATATATATATATATATATATATATATATATATATATATATATATATATATATATATATATATATATATATATGTATATATATACGTATATACATACGTATATATATATATATATATATATATATATATATATATATATATATATATATATATATATATATATATATATATATATATATATGTATATATATATATATACATATATACATATATTATATTTACACACTTTTTTTATATATATATGTATAAACACATAAATATACAAACACATTCAAATATATATAATTACAAAAACTCACATATATGATGTATCGATCGTTTTTGCCGAACGTTTTCCAATCGGTCGGTGTTGCTTGTAAATCAGGGTCGTGCCGTCGTTCGCGGATCGACGCCGGATTTATGTTTCCGCCGCCTCATGTGGTGATCCGAGGTTCGAGCGGCGAGTCAAGTCGTCTGTTCGGATACACAATCGGGTCCCTCTAATGTGGTGATTTTTACTACACACAGCGAGATCGTGAATTCGGCGGACCGTTAAATTTTTACGTGTCACGATTCATATGCGATCGGTTGTATTTTGTGTTGACATTTTCGCATGTTCCTTATATAATAATGTGTTCAGGCAAAAATTCTGTAACAATAACGTACACGTGCGGTAACTCTCAGCTTTCCGAGCGAGTTTTCTAACACGAAACGCTTCTCGTACGAGTTTCCCTTGTCGCTTTCAATCTAGCGAAGTGGTTCGGAGAGAATGTTTCGAGGTTTTATTGATGCCGAACGACGATATATCTTATGTATGGTCGTATCGGTTGTGCTCAGTTGGTCGTTTGCATCGATTTTTTTTTTGATTTATTATACAAACTACGTTTTTGATATTATTTCGTTCTACGAGTACGACGACGGGGAGTAGTGCTGTTGTCTTCGAACGTACCTTTGTCGTTGCTGCCGCCGCCGCCGCCCGATGTAATAAATCGTGTGACGGCATGACGCGCGGTGACGCAGACGATAAAATTAATGACGATCGATAGCGCAGCAGCAATACACTCCGACGGCTACATCACACACGAATAAATATATAAAAACGGTGGTAGTTGTTTAAGACAAATAATAATAGTAATAATAATAATTAAAAAAAAGAACCGATGATACGACTCAAGACACTAATTATAATGCAAGAGCGTGGCGTCTTGACCGGTTTTTCCGTCGTCTCGACGCACACTCGTCGTCATCGAGAAAGTCGTCACGTTTCTCGTACCTACGCACGCACGCACGCAATCGCCCACCGATCCATACAGACCACGACGCACCGTTGTGCGCCGCCTGCCTGGAGGAGGAGGAGGGTGGTAAACGAACGAGCGAGCGACGGCGAAACGAACGACACTCGACGTGCGGACAACAGCAGCAGCAGCAGCAGCAATTGCAGCTCGCGCGCACAGTTCCCTGGTTGATCCTGCCAGTAGTCATATGCTTGTCTCAAAGATTAAGCCATGCATGTCTCAGTACAAGCCGAATTAAGGTGAAACCGCGAAAGGCTCATTAAATCAGTTATGGTTCCTTAGATCGTACCCACAATTACTTGGATAACTGTGGTAATTCTAGAGCTAATACATGCAAACAGAGCTCCGACCAGAGATGGAAGGAGTGCTTTTATTAGATCAAAACCAATCGGTGGCGGGTTCGCGCTCGTCATCGTACAACTTGGTGACTCTGAATAACTTTACGCTGATCGCACGGTCTCGCACCGGCGACGCATCTTTCAAATGTCTGCCTTATCAACTGTCGATGGTAGGTTCTGCGCCTACCATGGTCGTAACGGGTAACGGGGAATCAGGGTTCGATTCCGGAGAGGGAGCCTGAGAAACGGCTACCACATCCAAGGAAGGCAGCAGGCGCGCAAATTACCCACTCCCGGCACGGGGAGGTAGTGACGAAAAATAACGATACGGGACTCATCCGAGGCCCCGTAATCGGAATGAGTACACTCTAAACCCTTTAACGAGGATCAATTGGAGGGCCAGTCTGGTGCCAGCAGCCGCGGTAATTCCAGCTCCAATAGCGTATATTAAAGTTGTTGCGGTTAAAAAGCTCGTAGTCGAATTTGTGTCTCGCGCCGCCGGTTCATCGTCCGCGGTGTTAACTGGCGTTTCGCGAGACGTCCTGCCGGTGGGCTTAGTCGGTTGCCGTCTGTTCGGGCGTGCGCCTCGCGGCGTGCGTTCGTTGGCGGTTTAACGGCGGCCCAAATCAATCCTGCCGCGGTGCTCTTCACTGAGTGTCGAGGTGGGCCGGCACGTTTACTTTGAACAAATTAGAGTGCTTAAAGCAGGCTAAAATTTCGCCTGAATACTGTATGCATGGAATAATGGAATAGGACCTCGGTTCTATTTTGTTGGTTTTCGGAACCCCGAGGTAATGATTAATAGGAACGGATGGGGGCATTCGTATTGCGACGTTAGAGGTGAAATTCTTGGATCGTCGCAAGACGAACGGAAGCGAAAGCATTTGCCAAAAACGCTTTCATTGATCAAGAACGAAAGTTAGAGGTTCGAAGGCGATCAGATACCGCCCTAGTTCTAACCTTAAACGATGCCAGCTAGCGATCCGTCGACGTTCCTCCGATGACTCGACGGGCAGCTTCCGGGAAACCAAAGCTTTTGGGTTCCGGGGGAAGTATGGTTGCAAAGCTGAAACTTAAAGGAATTGACGGAAGGGCACCACCAGGAGTGGAGCCTGCGGCTTAATTTGACTCAACACGGGAAACCTCACCAGGCCCGGACACCGGAAGGATTGACAGATTGAGAGCTCTTTCTTGATTCGGTGGGTGGTGGTGCATGGCCGTTCTTAGTTGGTGGAGCGATTTGTCTGGTTAATTCCGATAACGAACGAGACTCTAGCCTGCTAACTAGGCGCTTTTTGACATCGCAAAGGCCCGCCGTACGTGCGGGGTCCTCACGGGCTCCGCCGTTCGCGCGCGGTTTTTACTGTCGGCGTACAAACATTTCTTCTTAGAGGGACAGGCGGCTTCTAGCCGCACGAGATTGAGCAATAACAGGTCTGTGATGCCCTTAGATGTTCTGGGCCGCACGCGCGCTACACTGAAGGAATCAGCGTGTCTTCCCTGGCCGAGCGGCCCGGGTAACCCGCTGAACCTCCTTCGTGCTAGGGATTGGGGCTTGCAATTGTTCCCCATGAACGAGGAATTCCCAGTAAGCGCGAGTCATAAGCTCGCGTTGATTACGTCCCTGCCCTTTGTACACACCGCCCGTCGCTACTACCGATTGAATGATTTAGTGAGGTCTTCGGATCGACACGCGATGGCGCTTCGGTGTCGTCGATGTGTAAGAAAAGATGACCAAACTTGATCATTTAGAGGAAGTAAAAGTCGTAACAAGGTTTCCGTAGGTGAACCTGCGGAAGGATCATTACAGTGATCGATTGCCGTCATCTGACGCGCGATTAAGAACACGTCTGTAATTATTCTCTCGAATAATTCGAACTATCTTTTATTTTATTAAGAGACACAAGGGAACGACAACTTTGACGATCCTCGACGAACGACAGCAGCTCGTATCGCTCGTTGGTGCGTGCAAGACGAAAACGGAAAAAAGAATTTGTATCGGGTACCTAGATTTATGTTTCTACGCTAGCTAGCTAGCTAGCTCGCTCGCTCACTCGCCCACTCACTATCTATCTGGAAAGTGAGTGAGTGAGTGAGTGAGTGAGTGAGTGAGCGAGTCAGCCAGAGTACGAAAAATCTAAGGGATAAAAAATCCTCGTGGATTTTCCTTCCCGACGGTATTTAAACGATATGCGCCCGTACGATCTTTAAGTTTTCACATTTAACGCACACGCACGCACACGTGATCTGTCTGTAACGTCGTTGTGGTTGTCGTGGTCGTTTCTGTGTGATGTGTATGATATGGACCATTAACCATATCTTCATCATAATCGATTCCGTTATGATTTTTAAACATTCGTTGCGGTTTTTGTCGTCGACGCTGTCGACTGACGACGACGACGACGACCGTTACCGTGACGAGAGAAACGTAATATAAAACACCGTTCGTTTGTATTAGTTGTTTGTCGACGACGACGACGACAACGATGTCGACGGTGGATAATATTTCAACGTTTCGTTTAAAAATTTCGGAATCTTGCCATTTACATTTCTTAAAATGAACGTCACCGATACGGAGAAGTATTTTATTTCTCGCATCACAAACGAGTCGGACCATTACTGCCACGCCGCGAAGACGAGGTTCGCCTTGGTCGTCGTCATCGTCGTGGCGATAGTTTCCTTCTCGTTAAATGAATCGATAAAAAAGATTACCCTAAACGGTGGATCACTTGGCTCGTGGGTCGATGAAGAACGCAGCTAATTGCGCGTCAACTTGTGAACTGCAGGACACATGAACATCGACACTTCGAACGCACATTGCGGTCCTGGGATTCCATTCCCGGACCACTCCTGGCTGAGGGTCGTACCTTATTTAAAGACTGCTCGGTTTTGTCCGAAAATGACGACGACGACGACGATGTACCATCTGTCTGTCGCGTTGATTCGGATAATGACGACGGAGCGTGTTGGACGTCGTGACGCGAGCACCTGTTGCCGTCGATTCGCCTTCGCGAACGCGTGGCAGGTGGGCGCGACGTCTTAAAACGTAAGGACGATCTTAATTCGCCGTTTTCATGCGAATTAAGCGAAAGTGTGCCGTGCGTGTCGCATCGCATCGTTTTCGGTCGTCGTGTCCGATAATATATATTCTTTAATTAAAGGATATGCGACGTCTGATCGTTTGTTATACGATGTCGAGGCTACTACTTATATACACGCGGCGGGCGCAGCTTTATTTACCATTATTATATTTATATATATATATATATCGACCTCAGAGCAGGTGAGACTACCCGCCGAATTTAAGCATATTACTAAGCGGAGGAAAAGAAACTAACCAGGATTCCCCTAGTAGCTGCGAGCGAACAGGGAAGAGCCCAGCACCGAATCCCGCGGCCGACACCGGGTGCCGGGAAATGTGGTGTTCGGGAGGGTCCATCATCTCGAAGTTACGCGATGCGTCCAAGTCCTTCTTGAACGGGGCCACAGCCCACAGAGGGTGCCAGGCCCGTAGTGACCATCGCTGACGGCGGGAGGATCTCTCCTTAGAGTCGGGTTGCTTGAGAGTGCAGCCCTAAGTGGGTGGTAAACTCCATCTAAGGCTAAATATGACCACGAGACCGATAGCGAACAAGTACCGTGAGGGAAAGTTGAAAAGCACTTTGAAGAGAGAGTTCAAGAGTACGTGAAACCGTTTAGGGGTAAACCTGAGAAACCCGAAAGGTCGAAGGGAGAAATTCATTCGCGGCTCGTCGTCGGCGGCCGACGATCGCGTGACGGGAGAGACGTTTTCGGACGTGTCTCTCGCACCTTTCGTCGTTCGTCGATCCGGCGACGAACGCGTGCACTTTTCTCCTGGTAGGACGTCGCGATCCGTTGGGCGTCGATCTAAGGCTCGGGGTGGAGCCCGTAAATACGGTTTCGGCCGCGCATATTTACGGACCCTCGTGTCGTCTCAACCCGATCGACTCGCTCGACGGTATACGAAAGGTTTAGGGTCGCTACCCCTTTTACGAGAGAGGAGCGTTCG
>JARFXV010002524.1:0-36778 GCA_031761425.1 Cosmopolites sordidus
TTTTGATGAAACAAAAAAAGTAATGCGTGCCGCAAATGCACGTTTTCAGACACAAAACACAAGATATTTTCAAAAAATTATAAATCTATAACGCTGTTATTTTGGCGGACTTGTGTAGTTTTGAGGTTAATGTCAGTAGAATAAAATGACATGTATCAAATCATAACATTGCTTACTTATGGCTAGTGAAATTTATTACAAAAACCGGAAAGTAATTACTGACAGACCTGGTATATATATATATATATATATATATATATATATATATATATATATATATATATATATATATATATATATATATATATATATATTTATATATATTATAATTTGTCATAAGTCATAATGCATTTTTAATCATATGTAATTTCCTCAACACACTTAACATAGAATATACCATACATGAAATATCAATACGCCAGCAAATTTCCGTTGATATATGCATGTGACAAAGGATCTTTCTTTGTATAAAACTCTTAGGGAATTGAGACCACATTTTATTTTACTACAATGCCATATTCAAATTGTAGCATAAACCTTCAGGTAGAAAACTTCAAAGGAACCCTACCAATGATAAAGTCGCTGTGGGAAATTCCAGATGAAAGAGAAGTAGCAGAAAAAGTTTATACCTGATTTAGATAATTTCTTCTGATGCGAAGTCGGGAAGCGCAACATAAAAGATTATTGCGCAGAAAAATATATTTTAATATTTCATAGAGCAATTGCAGATTCCTTTTCAAAATATGCAACAGTAAAGTCAAAGTTGGCTTCTTTATGTCTCTGTAAAATTGCAGAAAAGTTTTAAATTGGAGATTTAAAATTTTCTCCAAGGATTCCTTAGACTGACTTCAAAGTTATTTTTTTAGAAAGTATTAAGGCCCATTTTGAATAATTACTTCGTACATTATAAAATATATAGCTTTTGTTTACAATAAATAGATACTTGTCTATTAGATTCAATTGAGAAATATTATTTATTTATTTACTTATATATGAAATATATACTTATAAAGGGTTGCCCAATAAGAACATCAGTAATTTAAAATGAGGCTGGGATGGTAAGTGGAATTTACATTGTTTCACAAGTGAAACTGGTAATTTTTATTTTAGAACAAATAATTGCATTGTTCTCTGAAAATAACCTGGAGACCCAATTTCGATTACTCTTTCACACATATCGAGTGGTATGTTTTCAATAGTGGCCAAACTATTTCATTTAAGGCCAAGAATTGTTCGGGTTTATTTCTGTAAACCACAGGAAACAATGGAAAAATAGAATTTCGTATGTTGATTCAGCATTGCTTTTTGATGAAGAAAAATACCGTAGAAGCAAAATAATGACTTGACAAACATTACCCGGATTTTGCCCCAGAAAATCAACCATAATTAATGGGTATGCTGAATTCAAACGTGGTCGTACAAGCCCCAATGATGCTGCACGCTCTGGACGTCCAAATGAGGTGGTTACACCAGACAAGATCAGAAAAATTCACAAAATTATTTTGCAAAATTGTAATGTAAAGCTGCAGGAGATAGCTGATATCATGAATATATCGAAAGGAAGTGTTTACACCATTTTGCATGAACATTAATGAATGCGTAAATTTCTATAAATGGGTACATCGTTTGTTCAAAGCGGACCAAAAACAACAACATATTAATTATGTTGAGCACTGTTTGGAGCTGTCTAAGCGAAATGAAAAGGATTTTTTATGCAGTATAAGACAATGGATGAAACATGGAGCTATCATTACACTGTGGAGTCAAATCGGCAGTCCGTTGAGTGGACAGGAGCCGGTGAAAGCTATCCAAAGCGACCAAAGACAAAACTATCATCTGGCAAAGTTATGGCCTCTGTATGTTCGCAAGAAGCTCCAAATGAACAAAAAAGTATTGTTTTACCAAGACAATGCACCGTGTTACAAATCGTTGGCAATGATTGCTAAGTTGCATGAGTTGAACTTCGAATTGCTTCCACATTCACCATATTTTCTAGATCTCGCCCCACCCGACTGTTTCCTTTTCACAGACAACAAAAAAATACTCGCTAGAACTGAATTTCCCTCCAATGAAGAAGTAAATGTCGAAACTGAAAGATATTTTGAAGGCAAAGATAAATAATTCTATAAAAAAGGTATAGAAATGTTAGAAAAGCGTTGGAATAATTGTATTGTTCTTCAAGGAAAATATATTGATGAATAATGTCGAAATTTGCAAAAAGAAAGTGTATTTTATTTCCAGACTGGGAACATATTGACCCATGTACCCATATATATATATATATATATATATATATATATATATATATATATATATATATATATATATATATATATATATATATATATATATGTATATATATATATATATATATATATATATATATATATATATATATATATATATATATATATATATATATATATGTATATATATATATATATATATATATATATATATATATATATATATATATATATATATATGTATATATATTGTATATATGTATATATATTGTATATATGTATATATATTGTATATATGTATATATATGTATATATATTCGTTTTTTTGGATATTTGTTTCTTGTTTAAGAAGCCCCTGCTAAGCGATTGGGGCAATCTCACTACTTTCGCCAGTCTATTGTTTAGTTCGTCGTCTTGGTTGTCCCTATTATCGTTAATTGTACCTAAGTAGTTATACTTGTCAGTGTGTCCATATTGTTTAAGGTAATTGTTCTCTCCTTGCAATGTTCTTGGTTATTTGTCAATATCATGATGTGTGTCTTATTTACATTGATGTGTAGACCAAACTTTTTAACTGCTTTGTTCCATACTCCAATAAACTTGAAGAGATTTACCACTAAACACCAAAACACTTTTTTGAACTGCTCACCGCACGTTTCGCTAACCATGTTAGCATCATCAGGAGATGATTTAATTAGATCATTAAACCATTAAATCATCTCCTGATGATGCTAACATGGTTAGCGAAACGTGCGTCTAGCAGGGCAAAAAAGTGTTTTGGTGTTTAGTGGTAAATCTCTTCAAGTTTAGTGTTTCACATCAAAGGTTCCAATAGAAGAATTGACCATACTCCAATGTTGAATTTGAATTCTTCCTTTTTCCTCAGATTCTGTAATGAGAACTATATCTTCAACAAATATACACATTTCTATATCTCAAGAAATATTTCTTAAATTTATTATATAAATAGCGTAGCGGGGCGGTGGTGAGAGATAATAAAACAATAGAAAACCTTCCATCGGTACACTACGTGTATATGCGTTTCAAATCACCATCGCGTCAAGACGTCAGCTGGGCTCGAGTCTAACGCAAGGAGAAAGCTGATGCGAAACGATCAGAGCCAAGCCAAGTCAACTTGCCATATTGATGGCAGTTCGCAGTCTCAATGCAATTCATGGCATCCTACGGTGAAAGCTCGCGGCAGTCGAAACTAGCGTAGTAGCGTAGTAGAATACATAGCGATGTATTCTTCCCACAACCTTGGAGGTAGGTATCAGGTATGCTCAAGAGGTAGCATAGCGGGGCCGTGGAGAGAGATTCTAAAACAACAGAAAACCTTCCATCCGTACTCCACGTTTCTATTCGTTTCAAATCAGTCGTCGCCATCGCGTGAAGACAAGTACGTCTCAGAACCGGTTTCTGCCCTAACATCCGTCGTCAGCTGGGCTCGAATCTAAGTAATCAATTATTTTAGTGGCAACAAGAAAAAAAACGAATTTATTTACATTTAATAGTATCTTCAGTCGATTATGTAATCTCCGTCGTCATTTGGCTAGTTGATTTGGGGAAAGTCATTGTTTGGTGCGCTTGTCGTTGTGGTACAAACCTATTTCTCGTCACCAGTAACAATCATCCGTAAAAACGAATCACTTCATTGTCTGCACAAAAGAGTTATGCAAATTATACGCCGTTATTCTTTATTTATCTCCGCCAATAGATGTTGAACTAATATACCCTGTCTGTAAACCTTGCCGATTTCTTGAAGATGTCTTTGGACTGTTGACCAAGTAGCCTGAAAAGTGTTTACTATTTCCTGGATATTCAGTTTGGGATCAGTTTCCACCGTGCTGTCCGCTTTGATTAAATAAGTTAAAATGACCACTGGAAAATTTTATAAACTAGCGTTGGCACTTATTGACTTTCAATATGTCTCCATACACATCACACATTTTTTTTGTGGCTACCGTTGCATTAACACCCGATCGAAAATGAAACAGCATGCAAGGACGAATTGCAATGATTGAATTTAGTTGTCACAAAGGTCAAAGCCGCGTGTATATATATACTCTACGAAATTTATTTTTGCGTTGCATCAAAAATTATCCAGATTAGTCCGACAACATTTTTGCTGCAATTGATACGAAATCCATTTGTTGCACTAATATTCTGGATATTTGGAATGTGTTATTGTTATATGGAGTCATTAGTGCCATAGTAGCACATTTTAATACAAAATACTTGAAATTTTTTCGATGTTACAATATTAGAGCATATCCACAAATCATGTGGTAGCACCTCTTTCTATCATCGGTAACAATATTTCTGAGAAGTTTTTTAGTTGTGCTGTTGTTAGTTATTTTGAAAACATGAGGGGTATTATGAATACACTGCTTATTTTGTTATTGCAAATAAGCGAGAACAGCTTTTACGTTTATTCAAATTATTACGCAAAATTATCAGATTGAATCAAATTAATTTAATGGTTCATAATGCTTGTTCGTTTGGTAGACCATTGATTTCTGTCTTAAACTTATGTTAAATAAATAAGCTCTTCACATGAACCTATATTTTATTTTACTTGGCAAAATCAACCGCAAGGAGAGACCTGGTTTTAGTTTATAAAACGAACATAGGATCTGGTTTGATCTGGCTCTGAATCCATCCGACTTTCACATTTTCTATTAGTGTTTATCTTAAATCTAAGTTGCTATTAATTACTATTAATTTTTTACTCTATATTCAGCACAGCAAATTAATCCAATACTTACCAATATATAGAAGGTGTGTACATAAAGTAATGAGACGGTTTTTATTCAATTTAAATTTCAATCCTACATTGTCTCCTTTAAAGCAGTTGCCTTGTCTACTGTTTATAGCAATACTGGAACTCAGATACTGGAATCTCCTTCAACTAGATGATTACGGCCTTTTCAATGTTTTCGAATGTCCCAAAATGGCGTCCTTTGAGGTGAATTCTTAATCTTAGGAATAGGAAAAATTCAAGTTTGGTGAATAAGGAAGTTGCGAAGACACAGCGATGTTTTTACTTACCAAAAACTTGTTAATTAAAATGGCTGTAGCGCAATATCGTAATGCAGCAACTAGGTGTTCTTGAAGTTTGGTCTCACACGAATGAGCATTTTTTGAAGTTTTCGATTTAAGAAATCTTTTGATAAAAATGCTGTTTAACTGTTTTCCTTGAGGCACAAATTCTTTTTGGACGATCCCCTGGCTATTAAAAAAGCAAATCAGCATGCTTTTGATCTTCGATTTGCTCCTTCTGGCCGTGGTGAGGTTGGACTGTATCATTCCTAGTTCTGGCGCTTTATTACCGGGTCGTATTTAAAAATTCAAGGCTCGTCGCCAGCAATGACACCTTTCCGAAAAATGAAGGTTATTTTAAATCCGCCCCAAAAAGTCAATACATGTTTTCCTTCTGTTATCCTGTGTAGAGATTTAAGAGTAGTATTCAGGCTTTCATCACAATAATGCGCATGCATACACGTATCTGTTTATTGCTATGGAACTCCATAACCTACGCATCGAAGGGCTTCCGCATATGCTGTATTTATCAGATTTGGCTTTCAGCCATTACGTCGTATTCTCTAATCTGAAGAAATGGCTCTCTCTGAATAAAATAAATTGCAAGAACTTAAGTTGAAAATTTAAAAAAAAATAAAAAATCTTGTGTTTTCTTTGTTAGACAGACAACTTTTCAGACGACCCTCCTATATAGCATATTGTCTTATTTTTGATTAGTTCAATAATTAATTCTTCAGCTAAAGTCACATATGAAAATGTGTATTCAGAATATTTAACGATCACATAAATGTTAAGACCTGTTGAAAACGAGACAGAATATTTTGTAAAAATTGCTTTATTATTTATTGACAGTTTTTCGGCCGCATCTACCAAAAAAAAGTAT
This sequence comes from Cosmopolites sordidus, assembly GCA_031761425.1. Classification (NCBI taxonomy): domain Eukaryota; kingdom Metazoa; phylum Arthropoda; class Insecta; order Coleoptera; family Curculionidae; genus Cosmopolites; species Cosmopolites sordidus. Next base: position 6,172 of record JARFXV010002524.1, read on the forward strand.
CCTGAAAAATTTATTAGTCATTGCGAACAATATACTGTTGAAAAGAAAGTCGCTTAATATTAATATTTATAGTAGTATGGATTTGTCTACTTATTTGTAAACTTATTTTACTGTAAAAATTAGAAATATACATTTAGTTACAAATATTAATTAATACGTACCATAATATACAATTTAAATTTCCATAATAATATACTATTTCCCTTTCCTTGAATTTTTTCAAGTTCTTTAACTTTTTCCTTAGTTAACGCTCCCTTTTACCCAGATTGTTTTATATCTAAACACCTGTTTCTATCTAGGATAACAGAAAGGGATGGAAACAAAGATTTTTGTAGATATTATTTCTGAAAAAGTTTACTTGTACTTATAACCAGTATCCTGAACTAATTGCTAGTAATTAATTAGTCTTCATGAATCTAAATTATATGTAGCTCAGATGAATGTATGCAGAAATGCGGCGAAAATGGCTAACAATAGTAAACAAAAGGAACATACTGCTTAAATATTATACCAACAAATTTTCACATTTTCTACTGATTGGTGTATTTTTTGGCACGCAGTATACCTCTGAGGTCAAAAAGGAATATCCTGTAGATTTCTGGATACTCCTGTCAAAAATAAATATATTACTTTAGACTATATTAGTCTTAATAATGAATATAAGACAAAATATATTATCTATTATCAATCCCAAATTGAATTACGACCCTCTTGTTTTTATTTTGGTCGTATTCCCCCCTTTTGTTTCAACTTCCTTGACTTTTCTCTTTAGTTATCCCTCTCCGCTACCAAAAGCCTTTTTATATTCAAAACCTTTATTCTATAAGAAAGAAAATAACTACAGGAATTTATCAAAATATTATTTTAAAAAGATCTGTAAAGAGCTTAGCTCGCTAGTTATTTTAGAAAATATTATTCTTATTAATGATTGACAGGTCCACCATCCTCGTTTTTTTTTTTTAATTTAACAGTTATTTAAAATAAAAAAAAGTTTGGATTAATAATTATTACTATATGTATAGTTGATCCATTCTTCTATTGAAAGCAAAAACGAAACACTGAACTCAAAAAAAATGTCCACTAAACACCATATCACGTTATTTAATTTCTCGGCGTGCATTTCACTAACCATGTTAGCATCATCAGATTATATTATCCCCTGACCGTTAGCGAAATGCACGTCGAGATGTTAGATAACGCAATTTGTTGTTAATTGTAAATATCTTCGAGTTTAATATGTATTTGGCCAATCACTATAAGATTTGATTCAAAAAATGTGGAAGCGAAAAAGAAAATACATAAACCTGAAAGTGATACGCCAAGGCATAACTGCCATAGTCGTAATGGCTCAAGACTTAATGAAAATTCAAATTTAATATCAAAGATCTCCTAATATCAGAGAGAGCGTTTAGAGAGATATCTTAGATATCAGAGAGAGCGTTATCAGAAATTGAGCTTTTCTTCCATCTAGTTGCTACATGAAATGAAAATTAGGTGCACTTCAGTAACGTTGGCAATGAATAGAGAATGTGTCAGAACTTGTAGACGCAAGGGATGTGAGTTTTTCTAGGTAAGTATTACTGTGCCTTTAGAAGATTATTGATGTGAACATGTACTTGATGTGGACATGTACATGAACTGATTCAAAATAGTCAAACTATCCACATGACTATCCATTGAACATAACCCAGCTAAGTGTTGGTGGAACTATACTACGGCCAACAGAAGGGTAATTTTTCTGGCAACGTAAAAACATTATATATCTAATGCTTCCAATCAATCGACTCAATTCTATCATGTCCAGCATTTAGCCTAAATCTTCTGTCAGCCGACTTCAATGTATTCCCTTGATTAGCATGCTCCTTTTTTTAAAATAGAGAGACCTGAATTGTTTACAAATTCCGGCGCAATAAGAAATACAGTATATGGCTAGCCATAGACTACACATGGATCCAAATGAAATAATAAGATATTCAGTGAGTGAGTTGAGGTTTTTGACATTGGAACTATTTTTCTCCATTCAGCTATCTCTTGGGCTCTCCTTTTCCATTATCTTACGTTCAATGTCGTTCAACCATCTCATCCAACAAACTTCCTGCCCGTCACTGCAATATCCTCTTTGCTATTCTGGTTTCTTGCTTCTCATTCATGTTAATCATTAACTTTTTGACATTCATGTTAATCATTAACATCTGACATATGATTTTAAAGCCTGGGAAAAGAACAGAGCATACGGCTATATATATATATATATCAATAAGTTTGTTACCGATGCTTTCCAAGATTTTCGAGAAAATGCACAGAAAAAGATTGAAGTCGCTAATAGAAGAAGAAAAACTAATTCTGGACCACCAATTCGGGCTTGGCAATAAGCACGGTACAATAGAACAGATACACACACAGACTGGTTCACAAAATTAATAGAGATCTAAACACCAAGAGATATGGTTCGGCTGCTTTCCTTGAGTTCCTTGGACAAGGTATGGCATACTGGTCTGCTGGTCAAATTCAAATCGCTCGTCTTATACCAACACTTCCTGTTACTGAAATCCTATTTGACGGAAAGGCACTTCTTCGTAAAACAAGGTAGCGAATATACCCAGTTAAAACATATACAATCCGGCTTACCACAGGGAAGTGTCCTAGGACCCATTTTATATCTGATTTATACCGCAGATCTACCAACAACCAGATCAATCGATAATGCGACATTTGCCGACGACACAGAGGTGCTAGCATCACATGTTGACCTATCGCTGGCCTCGAGACACGTTCAAAACAACCTTGAAAAAATCCAAAACTGGATGAAAAAAACGGTGCATGAAAGTCAATAACTCCAAGTCAACGCATGTAATATTCACCTTGTGTAGAGATACCTACCCACTAGTAAAGATTAACAGTAGACAGATTCCACAAGCCAAGGATGCCTAATATCTCGGAATACACCTTGATCGCCGATTAACGTGGGAAAACATATATTCACTAAACGAAAACAACTCGGTCTAAAACTTAGTCAAATATATTGGCTCATAGGCTGCAAATCGAAACTCTCTCTAGACAACAAGATATTACTCTACAAAACCATTCTGAAATCTATCTGGACTTATGGAGTACAACTGTGAGGAATTGCCAGTAGTTCCAATATATCATTACTCCAGAGGTTCCAAGATAGTACTCTGCGCGTCATTGTTGATGTGTTTGACATCCCACTGCCTTCCATTAAAGAAGTCATTCACCAATATAGTGTGAAGTACAGTGATTGAGTGCATCCCAATGTGTTGGCCAATAAGTTAAATGTGCATGATGCTAGTCAAGTACGAAAACTGAAACACCTTCAGCCATCAGATCTAATATTGTGTATCAGATAAGTGAACTCCTGTGTGGTTTATATAACTTAATTCACATTGCCAGAACTTACAAACTTTATTTTTAAGCTTAACTCTCAAGGAGATTACTCACTGGAATGACTCTCTACCTGTCAAGTATCATTAAGATAACAAATGCTTATTTTTTTTGGCGAAGATTGTTGTACTCATAGAAGATAGATAAAAAATGTATCTGACGATATATGCTTCTTCTATAAGTTAATTTCGTTCAAAATCCATGCGGATTGTATATGGTCCATTAACCGCTTGTATGGTTCCGTATAACTTAGACAAGATCTTCCTTTAAAATATTCTGAGTAGTTTTTCATCTTCTTTTAGTATTCATCAGATTTTTATATCCATATACCATCACCAGTCTAATAACTGTTTTATATATTTTCAGTATAATGACAAACCCGTGCAAATTCTTTTCTAAAAATATTGCAATTTCTTTATTTCTGTCAGAAACTTTTTGAAAGTTCTTCAATTCATTGAAAGTATTGAACAACCAAAAGAAAATCGAAGTAGAGAAACCAGATCAAAGCACGAGTGAATATTTATAATTAATTAATTTCGTTTACATGCTTGAGATCTAAGAATTTTCGTTTCTATTCGTTGAGTGCTTTGGCCTGCATATACTAAATCCAACGAGAGAAAAGAAAAATAAAATTTAAATCGTCCATTAAGAAATCCATATAATCCGCGTAATTCAATTTTAAGAAAGTCAATGTTAAAGATATAAAACAAAGTTTTCTCTACAGCAGGTCGTCAAAGTCCTATCGTAAAAATTTTACATCGTACACATTTAAGGAAAAAAACGTCAGAAAATCCTTTGTTTATATTGACGTTTACTCGGTAGCGCTCCAGAATATTGAATTTAAAATAAATTAATGTGGAAAGAGCGGAAAATAAAAACTCTTAAGCTTTCAGAAAAATTTAGCTTGCATAATATGTCAAATCACATAGTAATGAATTTGTCATTTTTGTTTTTATGGAAAAAACGAAGTGTATTGTTCTCTAAATGACTTTTCTCTTATAGTAGTAGAAGGATTTTCTAAGAAAAAAAATCGTAAGCTATAAGTTGGTCTGCAATACAATGATCAATAATATATAAATCTGCTAACCTGCACTTGACAGGCGTGGCAGATTACGGTCCAACCACATGGATCATGGTCCCAACATGGATTTACAATTTCAAACACGGCCCTCATTCTCCGGAGGCTAAGGGGTAACTACCTACGGCAGCGGAAAGACCTGCCCCAAGGCAGAGGGTGCTAAGAATCACCAGGTTAGATCAGGCTGCCATAGGACTTTGGACATTGTTACTCCTAATATTCGGACAATGAAAACGGATGAACTGCTGGAACTGGTAATCGAGCTTGACAGCATACATTGGGAGATCATAGGGCTATGTGAAACACGAAGGAAAGGCGAAGAGCGAATCAAACTGGAAGCAACTGGTCACATGATTTACACTGTTGAAGGACAACACTGTTTTACACTGTTGAAGGACAACATCATAAAATTTGAAAGTATATCTGACCGACTAGCCCAATGCGTCATTCATTTGAATAAAAAGTTTAAGCTTCAAATCGTCCAAGCTTATGCACCAACTATAAGCTACGGTCATAAGGAAATAGAGGTATTTTATGATGATGTGGTCCAGCTTCTAGACAACGGGAAGTGTAGGTACAAAATCCTGATGGGTGACTTTGATGCTAGAATTGGAAAAGCAAGAACTGGTGGAAATGCAACTGGCCTATACGGAAGTGGTGAACGGGATAATAGAGGTGGCAGATTAGTTGATTTTGCGTAAGGACAAGAACTATATATTATGAACTCATTTTATAAGAAAAAAATCAGCAGAAAATGGACATGGAAAAGTCCATCTGGTCTCACAAGTGAAATTGACTACATCATGTCAAACGATAAAATAATTATACTGTCCTTAACCGTTTTAATATTGGAAGTGATCATATAAGTGGTACGAGCAAAGGTTAGGATAAACTGTCGAAGAAAACGTACAAGAATGGTGAAATCGAAGAAGGGCAAAGTGAATTCTGGGAAGTTGCTTCAGAGCAACAGAGACTACATATATCTTGGGCAAAATTTTAATGAAGGGTCATACCACCTGGGAAGTGGAACGGTGCGTTAAATGTGGCTGGCAGGTATTTAACAGGCTCAACATAGTGAAACCTGTACATGGATGAGAGAACAGACGAAAGTATGTGACATTTTTGGAAAGGTGAAGGAATTGAAATTGAGAGGTGCAGGCCATATAGCGACGCGATGTGACGACCAAAGGACTGGACCAAAGCAATTCTGTGATGGATACCGCTTGATCATAAGCGTTCAAAACGAAGACCTAAAACATGTATCGATGACATGATCAGGTATATTGGACCCGAATGGTAAAGGAAAGCTCAGGACCGCGCGAGTTGGAAGCATGCTGGGGAGGCCTTCATCGTCCAGTGGATCGACCATGGCTGGCAAGCACTACTAACCGAATTGTTCTAAAATTTCAAGAAACTGGTTCGGAGGAAGATAAAGGAAGAGCATTATATAGTCGTAGTGGTCGTTCACAAGAGCATATTGATTTGGTAGGTGAAAGTGTTGCTTAAGATCCAGAAATATTTATTATCTGACATACACATCAATTTGGATTCAGTGAATCCAGAATATAGCATATTTTAGGAAAGGATTTAGCTCTGAATTGTTTTAGAAAAACCATCTGTTTTCAGATGAAGTACATTTTGAAATTGGTGGCTACGTTAATAAACAAATTTGCCGCGTTTGGAATTAGAAAAATCCACGATTGATTCATGAGAAACTTTTAGATTCCAAACAAGTCACTATTGGTATGCATTATGGTCAGATGTAATTAGGCCGTATTTCTTTCAGAATGTTACTGGTGAAGCTGTAACTTTGAATGGTGTTCGATATCGTTCGATTCATTTGAGATGATAACTGGATTTGCGCTAAATTGAATAATACTGATCTGGAGGACATGTGGTTCCAACAGGATGCCACTACATCTCATTCTACTAATGAAACAATTGATTTATTGAGAGACAAATTTCCTGAACGAGCTGTTGCAAGAAACGGTGATGTTAATTAGCAATCAAGATCATACGATTTGACACCATTGTTCTATATTATTTGAGGTTACATGAAAAGCCATGTCTATGAGAACAATCCACAATCGATTCGTGAATTAAAGGATGAACGTATTACAGTTATTGGTGAGATAGACCTACGGTTATGCCAAAATGTCACCCAATATTTTGACGAAGGGGTGGACGTCTGTGGAGCTGCAAGATGTAGTCATTTGGCAGATATTGTCTTTCGTTATTAAATGTCATACACTATGCTTCAATTATCAATAAAAAGTTTTTTAAAATCAACACATTCTGCGTTTTATTCAAGAGTTTAAGAAATAGCTCAATTTGATATATATATATATATATATATATATATATATATATATATATATATATATATATATATATATATATATATATATATATATATATTTTTTTTTTAGTAACATCATTAGCGGCAAAGCTGAAATATGCCAAAAAGTCTTAAATGAATTAAGAATTAATACTAATTGATTCGTTCATTCATTAAGCAGTGGTTAGTTTGAGTCCAATATTCAAAATATTATCCTTCCGAAATTTAGTTGGAGTAACAATTTTAGACTACAAAATTCTTATCTTTTAATTTTTATCTTCCACGAATCCCCTGATTGGTAAGTTATTTCATTTCCATCAAAAAATCTTAAACGCAAAATCTTCTCATCTCAATTGATGTATACAATTATTAAATGCAAGGTCACCATGCTTGAGTATAAAAAACAAGTACTTTTGGTCTGACGGCAAATTCACACAATATTTTATTCGACCTTCACCAAATGTCAACACCACGCTGAGCTTGAATATTCATTTAATCGTGGTGAACTTTTCGATCAGCTTTTTTTTGGTGGTTATTTTAAAAAGGAAATGATAATGTGTTAATGTTCTTAAAGAAAAGTGCCACTTAATGGATTGGCGTAGAGTGTTAAGCTTAGAGTCTCAAAATCCATTTTAAAAGATCAAATCCTCAAAACTGATTTCTGAGCCATAAAAATTTTTGTACCACTGTTTCACTGTCTGTCTATTTGAGTAAGTTCCACGCTTGTTCAATAACATATTTCTTTTGTCACTGGGACTAATTTAAATCTGATTGAGTCCAAATTTAATTTAGCTGGTCATAATGAACGCTTAAGAATCAAAGATTTTCGGAGCGAAATCCGAAATTAAAATTTGGAATTAGAACGGCATACCTATCACTTTAGGAATTATGATTTAAAAGATTGAATGTCTGGGAAGAAGTTTACTTCTAATAAGCATCAGAAAATACCACGCATAGAACTGTCAAATAGTGCAGTTCTTAGAAGAACAGGCACTAGCGATACGGTTTTTAAAACTTCCCAGCGAGATCTCCAGATTTATTACTATACAACAAATATGAGATTGCTTTGATCAAACTCTTAAGCGAATTCCTCAGAGGCCAGCAACTTTAGTGAGCCTAAAGCTTGTCAGGAATACCTTGCCATAACCTGACATGTCATCTAATTCAAACAATGTCTCGCACAGTTACGTAACCAAGAGTGTTGAGTGTTGTAGTACTCTTAGAGGATTTACTCGTTAGTAATTTAATTGTACCAAATAGAAATGGAATGTCTTGAATTTTTTTGCCGTAACATAATACCGCCATGATATTCGAAGAAATTATAACATTTTTCCAACCACTACTACTACCACCAACTACATTTTTCATAGGAATACTATTTTTGTTCTACTGCGTATTTGCTTTCAAAATGCTATTCAAAAATATGGGTTGGAAATAATCCAGAAAGAAACTTAGTAAACTAGATCAGCATTTTGTTTTCAATTTATGTAACATTAGATTTAATAATACTAAATAAAAAAAAGGAAAGCGTCTTAAAAAAAAAGAGGAAACCACATCTTATCTGATGACAATGAACGAGCTGACCGTTTACAAAGTATGTTTATTCAAACCTCTTAAGCAACAATAAAATAATGAAAACCACAAAATATAAAAAGTTTAATGTTATTGATGCATAACGATGAACATTCGATTGGTTTTCTTCATGCTCTCAAAACTAGTTAAGTTTCTTAAATCTTTTGTGGTATAGTAACATCTCACGGTTAACAATGAATGAATTTTAGTCATGGTTCTATCATTACAGCGACCTGCGGTATTGTATAAAATCGAAATAGAAAAATCATTCGGTTTTTGATAACGTATAATAAAATATAAAATAAACTACTGAATGGAGGAAGCAATTTTATTTTCTGGTATAAAAAATGTTTGATGAATTAAAATAATCAAGCTCATATTAAATTCTTTTCATTTATTCCCAGAGCACTGGTATAATTTATATCTATTTTGCTAATTCATTTGGTTTTTATAGTTGACCTAAAATAAAAATTAAATCAATTCATTATAATCTGGCCATGTTATATGACCTGTTTTAACCTGTTAGCAAAATTAATTTCGTCCTATTCGTGAAACATCACATTATACTTTAAATCAATGGCGATATTGGGAAAGTAGTATTAGTTCACAAATATCACACACTTAAGTATTTTTATCGAATGAACATTGGCATATAACACAAGTCAACATGAATTGTTCGTTTGGAATTAGGATGTAATTAAAATAGGTTTATCGACAGAAAAATATTTATATTTCATAAAAAAGTTTGCTTTTGTATCCAGGAGAACGTTTGTATATTTAAAAAATTTGTGATTTAAACATTTATCTGTTAAAAAACAAAAAAAAATATATTGATACAGGGTGACACAGAATAACGGGAATTTTTAAAATGCGTAGTGGCAGCCATCAGCAGGTGCTAGCACTACGGGACAGTGACCTTGAGTAACTAAACACTGCCATTTTCGTAACCGTGGATCACTGGAACGGGCAACAGCGTGCGCTAACCATAAAAATGTTTTATAAAAACAGTGATAGTTTGGAAGTTGCGCAGAGGGAGTTCCAGTGTTTTTACAACTTAGGACGATGTTGCCGTCCCATCAAAATACGCGATAAAAAGTTGCATTAATAACTTTGAAGAGACTGGATCTACCTTAAAGAAGAAACCAACAGGACGACCAAGAAGTGCTCGTACTCCACATACCATTGATGTTGTACGCGAATCTGTCTTACGGAGCCCACGGCGTTCAGTTCGTAAGGAAGCAGCTGCGGTTGAAATATTCCGGGAGAGTGTTCGCAGAATTCTTCATTTAGATTTGAAATTTCATCCATACAAGCTGCAGATAGTGCAACAACTGAAGGAAACAGGAAGGGTACAGGAGGATGGCATCTAAAGGACGTAATATTTAAAAAATGTTAAATTCCATTAATGTTTCTTAAATTGCAAATTTTAAAGTTTCAATTACTATGAATAAATTGTTTTTCGTCAATCAACTATTGGTTTTATTGGATTGCTAATAAGTTTCCGTTTCTTTGTGTCACCTTGTATAGCCTTTTTATTAACTTAAACTATTATATTAGCTTACAAAATAATGGAAAAAAGTTTAAAAGTGAACCTTGTTACGCTTTCTTTTATGTTCATGAGTAGTTGCCCTTATTAAAGCCCAAATATAATATCCAATCATATTTTTATTGCATTGGCCTTGATAACGGCGTTGGAAGTTTATAACGTCATGATGAAAATATTCTCCTTATTCTTCTGAGTACGCTCCCATGTTGCCCACTCCCACGACCTTAAAGTTATTTAACATATTTTCAACTAATCCTTGGTAATTTTCGACTTTGTTATTTCCTAAAAATCATTTGAAACTATGATGATTATATCATCAAACTATATGATTACTAAACTTTAAACATTAGTAAGCACTTTTGAAAATTCTTCACTCCCAAAATTCTTTTAATTTCTGGGCCAATAAAAATTCCAGCTTTAACTTTCGCTTCCGACAATTATGGAAAAAAATGTCTTAAAAATTTGAAAGCTTCAGATTTTTCATCTAGTGCTTTTACAAATTGTTTCATTAGCCCTATCTTAATGTGTAAAGGCGGCATTAGCACATTTTCAGATTTAGCAATGGGTTCAGGTTTAACGTTTTGCTTACCCAAATATTTTAAAATGTCCTATGAACTACCACTTGTACTCTTTATATTTTAAACACTATTATGTATTCTTTGAGGTGTACAGAATAAGAGACCGGAAGAGATGAAATTTATTTCCGTTGTGTTGGAAAACGGCTGTCAGGCTTTTCGTAAAGCTGTCGATGAATATCGTTTTATATCGTTACAGAAACAAAGTCCATCTTTATTTGTAAAAAACGTAGAAAATGTCTCATGCCGGTTTCATTGACAATTATTTTAACATCGACAAGCAAATTCCATTGTTTCAACCGACTACCCAAAATTTCAGCTTTACTTTTCGGCAAATTTAAATATCTCATTAAGTTATTAAGGGCTTGTGCGGTAATAAGATGGGGTTTTAATTGTTCCTGTGGCGTTAAAAATTCTTCATCTTCAACATTTTTATTTAAACTTTGAGATGAGCTTGACAGAGATAATTTCTTGGGAGGTTTAGGTGCTGGAAATTGTAAGCTTTGTAAAATTAGAGTAGAAGAGGAAGCAAGGTCAGGATATTCGAATGGTTTGTCATTCTTATTACTTCGTCGTTTACCTGGATTCACTATGCAAAAATAGCAGTCATTAACGTGGTCTCTCGGTTCTTGTCAAATTTTCGTACTGCGAATTTCATGCTCATTTTTTCGCCTCGATACCAATCTAAAATGCAATAGAAAAGTAAATATGGATGTTTATATTATTTTTGTCATCGAAAACTTTTACCATCTAAACATCTTTTGCAATTACTACAAGCAACATGTGGAGCCCACGGCTTGGCTTAATTCCGAATAGGGCAGTCAATACATTCTTCGTACATTTATCCAATTCAAATTTTGTATCTCGTACTTTAATAATTATGTCACAAAAATGCATCAGCATCATGCTTCTCGGCAACATTTTAACTTTTTGGAGGCTTGTATAAAACAGTTTATTGTTTTTTGCGACTTGAGATATTCTGGAGGTATGGTCTCTTCTTTTTGCGGTATGTTCATATATACGAATATTATTTATTGTTTCTATGAAAATTCAAAAGTCTGCATTAGGATTAACATTACAAAAGCAAACTTTAAAGAGGCTGTGTATATTTTTCCTCCGTTTTGGTACATGATAAATAGAAAAATCATGAAATGAAGCCAAGGACAAGGAATTGTTTTGTTTGTAGAGTTCAGCAATATGTTCTCATTTTAATTTTCGGCCCCTACTCTTCATCGACAGCAGAATTTTGTCTCGTCATAAAGCATTATTTTCAGCTTTAAAAAGGGGTATATTAACCGATCATGTTGTAAATATACCCTGAAACATCTGCGAAGCCTTGTCACTCGAAAAGCAACTCTTGAAACACTGCTTCTTTCCGCCTTTCAAGTAACAAAAGTAGCTCACAAAAGAACAAAAAAACTCAGCGTAAGCTGAGAACATAATTTTTGCGACTTTGGGATACAATATTGTTTTATAAAGTTCTTATAAATAGTGATTCTTGCATTTCCGAATTAAAAAAAAAAAGTATTAGATGAAAAAATTGAAATTCTGCTAAAAAATTCTCGTCGTACATTATGAAAAATTCTAAAGGGGAGTCGATGGGTCCCCTATGAACTCACAGCTGAGAATAAGAGTAGATGCTTTGCTGTTGCTGTGTCATTGCTCTTCAGATTTATGTAAAAGGATTTTATGGCATCACATATTATTTTATGTGACGAAAAGTTTATCCTAAAAGTTAGTCCTTATAGTTTACTATACAACCTGTACAGTAAAACCAAATATCCACACCAAAAAGGTATTGCTGTAAATATGGTGAGGCAAGCTGGGCATATTGTATTATAAGTTGATATAATCTGGTTAAACTGCTGACCATTATCAGCAGCAATTCATTCGTATTATCGGCACTCTGGAGAGAAAAAGGCCTTATATGAGTACAAGTCAAGAAAGAAAGAAAGACATTTTACTTCAGAACGACGTACGGTTATATACTGCAAAAACGGCTATGGAAACGAGCACTTAGTTGGGCTGGGAGATCTCTATATCGACAGTTGCTAGAAACGTGGCAAATGTGTATAGAATATAAGGAAGATTACTTCAGTGTTTAATTTCTAATAACTTTTGCGTAAATGAATGTTAATGGTAGTCAAAGAGACCAAGAATTAGACTGATAACCTACTAAGATGTATACTAATATGATGACTGCGAGCAGCTTACCATTGGGTCAGTCGTCTTGCTTGAAGATAGCACTTCGAAAGTAGATAACTCATCTTTTATATTTTCAGGCGTAGACGTAGACTATTTATCGTATAAAAATCTACATTTCAGGTTGTTGGTTGTATTTTGATGATATATTATGCCCCATACCGCAAATACCTGAGATAAGAACGGGACATTTTTTTGAAGTTTTCCTAACCAAACTCACATGGAAATTAGTATGATGCATTTGGCATTTGTAGATTTACACGACATCACAACCTCGAGTCGAGAAACGTATCCCAGGATTCACAAATATGTTTTCGTCTGTCACGGATATAATGAAGGTTGAAGCAATCCCTCACACTAACTGGGATGGATTTCTTCCTTGTCCTTGAGAACTCTTGAATCGATCTTCTTGCGATATACATAACTAATATCGAAAAGTTCGAACCAGAATTTAATAAACCACTTTTTTAAAAAGGACTTGACAAGCGCCTTTTGTTAAGACTTATTTAATGTAGTGGAATAGGCATATCTTATAGTAAATCCTCGTCGGTTTGAATTTTTAGATATAATTAAGTACAATATCATAATAATAGACGTTTTTTTTCTCATTATCACAGTTTCGCAAAATATACAAAACCGTTTTTTATATGTACGAAAAGATATATGAAATTTAGTGCCGAACATAGTGCTGAAAAAAAAACGATATTAAATAAAAGTAAATTTTCACTTGAAGATAAACCGAAAGAATAATTTGTTATCCAAATAATTTAGTGCTGTATGAATAGTTCAAAATTTAAAGGTGATTTGTATTATATTAGATGAAGTTTTTAAGATTGGTTTATGTTATCTAGACATAAGGCACTTGTATTTTTTTCTCCTAAACCTTGACCAGATATTTCCATTCACTAAAAATATAACTATATTTTTTTTTTGAAAAAATAATCTGACTACCTAAGACTACTATAACTAACTACTATAAGAATTGTATAAAGCTTTTTAAGGAGAAGTGTTAGGTGTTGAATAGTCACACTTTTTGTGTGACTGTTCAACAACACCTATTTCCTTCTAGGATCATGATCGTGACCCCATTACCTTTAAGTCTAAAAAATAGGTTATCTATATCATATATATTGTTAGCTAGTTAAACGCTCCCATGCAGTTCTATATAGTCCCATGCAGAACAAAATATTGGTATATTATTGGGCCATTGATATTGACACGTCAACATCTGATGGGTATTCGGTGCGAGTTTACATTTTCTATAATGGCTTGGTGGTCCATAGTAATTATTTGCGTAAACCGGATTTTTCTAGTCTGTTCTGAAAATGAGTAAAAGCACTTTCAAGCAAGCAATCGTGACCTATTAACTAACTGTCAACCAACGGTCAGAACGCTCTAGATCATGGATTGTGTGGATATTTTCATCTATTCTTGCAGTTGAAAGGTTTCCGCGGCCCAGTTCATTTTCAATCGAGTCCCGGCCTGAGAATGCCTTAAACCACCTGAAATTTGGGCCATTAACAAAACACTTTTTCCATAGATCTATTGAAGCTTTTTTACGAAAGTTTCTGTTGCACTATACCCAAGTTTGGAACAAAATTTGATAGCGCACCATTGCTCAACATTGTTGTCACCCATTTTAGAACAAACTAAAAAAATCCTGTTCACGAAAAGAATTGTTACGAACCACCAAGTAACTAGGGTTCTAGACACACCAGATGTTGGAGATGTTGGCCTACCACCATTCCAAAGAGGAAAGACCCTCCACTCTACCAATTTCATTACTTTATTTACACACATTGTATGTTTAATTAATATAGAAAGCCGAACTGTTCACGGTCCTATATGTAGTTCGAAGCGGTTTGAGCAAGCAATGTCCTGAATGAGGAAAATACTGATGATGAAAGTCAAAAATTACCGCACCCTTGGAAACACATTTTATCAGATTTTCAAGTCAAACTACGAGAGAGCCCAAGCCAACGAGATCATTCTCTGCTGAGGCAAGCTGTGCAACTAACAAGGGATAATACGATAATGTGCAGCCAAACGCGGGCCGGAATCAACGAACCAATGAGGGTGCCTCGCCAGCCCACAAAACAAGACGCGACCGCTCGATCGGCAGCATGAGTCATCGAAACACCGTCGAGTAAAGGCTTTGAAAAAGATGGAAGAGCTTAGATCGAAACGACAGAGAAACCATCCACTAGAGGACATTCAGCTAACAAGGGACACCATTATCGTTAGTAAAATATTTTAAATTAATTTTAAGTTGTTAATAGAACTCCTGATTTTTATTTTACGAATATTTAATATAACCCTTAAGATTTATATTGATATTTTCTTCAGGTTTTTAACAAAAAACTTAGTTTAAAATGAAATGCTTCCGATCATTTTGTTGTTTTTTTTTGATAATTATGTAAATATGTGTATTATATGGCATTTATTGTTTCAGTATTATTAATGAATGTATACACATGGTTTTACACAATAACAGAATTATTTTTCATACACTGTATATACGTGTGATTATATAAAGCAGAACAAATGGGGAATATATATATTATTCTCTAAAAATAACAGATTCATTTAAAATTAGTAACCTAGTTCGCATGTAAAAATATTAATTAACTCTGAAAGAAAAATATACTAATAAAAACCAAACCAGATAGCTTAATTATTGTAATCGTTAATCAATACGATAAACTGATAAAAACGCAAATATAAAATTATTTTTTAATAATGCCCATGACCCATTTTCGTTGTTAGTCTGAAGCTGTTATTATTATGTTTTTTTTTCGAATAACAGTACCTAGTAATCAGATGTCGATCAAGATTTTCAGCCAAACACAAAAAAGTAAACAAAGAAACGATTAACAAATTAACGATGTTTGTAAATACAAATAATAATGAAAAATTAGACTATCCATGTATATATGTTTTTATCAAATTAGAGTTAGACCTGCATGGCAGTAAACGGAACACGTTCGAAAAAGTATATATTGCTTTTTGAACTTGAGTAAAAATTTTTAATATTATTTTGAATGGATATCAGTTATAGAGATATTATTATAACAAAGCACTAAGTGCAAACCCATAATGTCAGCTATTGAAAGTCTAATGAAACTCAATACTGAACGCACTAAAATAATTTACAGTTTTCTAGTTTCCTATATTAGCATCTTTATTAGTAACTGTTTTGGATTTGCTGACCTTTGGCTATTTTCTTTTCTTTGACTATTACTTTGGATAATAAACCCCAAATATATATGCTAATGCACTAATGAAAATAATAATCTAATGAACATTTTTCAAACAATTTTATACGTCAGCCAATATCAGCTATATTAGTAGTAACGTCGTAAACAATGATATTTCAACATTGCATCAAGAAGAGGTGAAAATGTAAGATATTCGACGTAGAACATAAAGCTAGCCTCAGTGAAAAAAAAATACTAATAAAGATAAAGTTAAACTGTCATATACAGGGTGCAAGGGGAAGTAGTTTACTAAATTTAACCAACGATTCTTTACATAATTTTTTTTACAAAAAGTGTCCGAACATTTTATAACAGATCAGACATTTTCTTAAAAATTGGCAACGTAAACAATTGGTATTTTAATTGTTGGGTTTATTACGATCCAAATAATTCAGTTTTTGTTGCGTTGCCCTATATTTCAGTATAAATTTGGTTTGTTTTGATAAAAAAAGAAAAACTTACACATTATTGTCGTTTAATGTCAAAATCGAAATTACTAGCACCAATTTTGCGCACTATAACACTTTTAAACGATTCACGTCACATTAAGTTACACATGATTAATTATTTTATTAAATTAACTGTTCAAAGTGTCCACCATCCCATTTCTGATCAAAAGTGCTTTGTCGGTTGATAAATTATGGAACAAAAATGTCTTGGTTTTTCTTTGGTTTTGGTCAATAAACCATTCATAATATTTTTATATGTGTGAAAAATCAGCGGTTAAGAGTGCTTATACCCTTTGCATATGATAAGGGTGGAATAATTGCTTTTTTAGTGTTCATTGTACAATCCAATACTAAACTCCAACTTTGCACGCAATACTTCGAGCACGTCTTATAGAATCCACTTGCACAAAATTTAAAATGTGTTCTTCGACATCAAGACCGATTTCTCGCTGTTGCCCACATTCTTGAAATTTTGGAACCACACTGCACGTATCCAGACATCTTTAAGAAACAAATGTTTGCCGAGGAACTGGAAGTGGTCTTTCTGGCTATCGTTACCCGTAAATACTTCTAGTCGCTTTGGAATATTATAGCGCTTCTCCATAAATACTACACTGAAATAATAAGTTAGTCATCAGAATTGTGTTCTTACGTACCTTTTCAACGATTCTTGATTTATTTTCACATTGTAAAAATAGATCCTTTAGTTAAAATAACGTTAATAAAGTCATGAAGCTAATATGAGAGTCTCCAGAACTACGAACAACCAACTAATCCAGAACTAATCCCTCCACAAATCCCTTCAGCCTGCTGTTACTGTTTCAGATTACAATTTGATCAATGATAAATACAATTACATCAGAAATGTTTTTACTTCCATACGAATGACTTCCAGCATTTCATAATCTCAATCAGAGGAATCATCAACTACTGTTCGAATCATTTCATCATCATTAATGCAACGAGGCCGTATTACTATTAGGTTTGTGCAAAAAAATTGCTTGAACATGATAGTCTTCTGTGATAGATAGTCATAAAAGGTGTCCATGAGCGTTACTTATTATAAATAAAACTTAAAATATTAACCTTTCCTTCTTCAAATATCTTTTCACTTCCGGAATAAAATATCGATGAAACCTGTCAGTTAGTAATAACGGTCTTTCCTTAGATGTTTTAAAATATCGCTCTCTTTTCACAGTATTATTAATGAAGATTCGTTTAAACATATATAAATATTGAAGTTAAACCTTAAAGCAAAGAACGACATAAGGAAAAGTTTCAATACAAACTAAGACCATCAACTCTGTGCTGGACTGAGAGTTTTCCCTCACAATGCAAAGTCATCAAATTTGGTGCCATGCGAGTACCACTTATTTCAGCCACTTGAACTGGCTCACGGTGTTTGAAAATATATCAGTTAGTTTAATTCGTGCTTTTAGTCTATCAGTTCGTAACATTTTCAAAAGGCCCAAAACTACTAATAAGCTTTTAATTACTCTTACAATAACATTACATATATGCAGTTTTTCCATCAAATCAACAAATATTTTTGTAATATCTAATAAATTTGTGAAATATTTACTAAACTATTGCAAAGAAATATTGCACGTACAAATTACATGCAAAAAAATAACGAAAAATCATGGTGATTTAACCTCAACATCAACTAAATTACGTAATTTGGACAACTTCCATTAATGATTGAAAAAAAACTAAAGAGTGGAAAAAGTAAACAATCTTTGTAAGTGAGGTAAAACAGCGAGACAGAATTGCGTCTGTGAAATAAAGACGAATCAGGGACGAACCGATCCTTTTTATAAAATCACTCCCGTGCCTTTTGTGCGTAACTGGTCGACCGGAACTAAAACACCAAATAGCAACCTTTCACGGCAAATGTGGTTTCTTTCTGAAATTGTCCTAAATTTACTACGGTCAGGCTTTGATTGTCGTGTTTATTATTTCATGGATTTGTTTTTTTTTCTACTTTCGGGTCGTTTGCTACAAAATCGTATTCGAAATGGTAAATTTATTAATTGTATAAAAATTTTGTATGGCTATTATCGAATGTCATTTATTGTCGAAGTCGAAGTAAAATTTCGTATATAAATGCATATAAATTTTGTTTAACTGCGACCAAGGACTAAAGAAAATTATAATTTAGAAGAAAATTGTGTATTCAAATCTTAGATAATCAAGTGTAGAACGGGATGCATAGCAGGGGGACGCAATATCACCTGTTATTTTCTCAGCGTACCTCGAAGAGGTACACCATAATCTGAATTAGGAACAGGATGGAATAAAAATCAGGAAAATAAACCTCGAAAAGAGTCAGGTCATGTTCAATAAATTTGGTGAGGACAGAGAATGTCTATTTTAGAAGGGGATTTGGATGTTGTTGCTCACTTTAAATATCTGGAGAAGGGGATCTCATTGGAGGATACCACCCGGGAGGACGAACGGCGCCTTACATGTAGCTGACAAGCATTTAGCTCAACATATTGTTTAACAAAAAATCTCACTTCGCCTGAAGAGAAAAGTTTTTGAGCAGTACCTCCTGCCCGTTTTGATATACGCAAGTAAAATTGGACGATCACATCACAATCAAAAACTTACAGTAGCACAGAGCGGAATGGAAAATTGCATGCTTTGCTTTACAAGGCGGAAGAGAAAGAGCTGCACATATATCAAAGAACAAACGAAAATATGTGACATCATTGATAGAGTTAAGGAATTGAAATTGAGATGGGCAGGCATAGTGCTAGGCGATGTGGTAATAGATGGACCAAAGAAATCCCGGGCTGGATACTGTTTGATCACAAAATCCGACTGATCAAGTGTATTGGATCAAGTGTATCAAGAGAATGACCAAAGAAAGCTTTTAAAATTTACGCAGGAGTTGGAGGCATGCTGAAGAAGGCACGGACTGATGACGAAGATCATCGGAGATTTGTCTCAAATGGGCGACCTGTTCTAGAAATGGATGGCAGACGGTGTGGACAAGTATCATTAACTCAAATTTAACTTTAACTGTAACATTTGTCCAAAACTACTGCTTAAAAACCATCACTTCATCCAATGAATGTGACTTTCGATGAAGCATAAGTGCATCTCAATAGTCCAGATGAGTAGAACATATGGTTTAAGTCCGAGCAAGTGTTAAAAGTTGCGATTAAACAAGAGAAGTAGTTTAATTCGGTAGTGAAATTATGATGCAGTAATCAACTTTGAAGTGATTTTAAACATTCAAGGCGTAGATATGAACCTCAGTTTGGTTTAATTTATGTCTAACAATACCAAAAATGAGGTATTAAACAAAGCTAATCAACGTTCAATTAAAAACAAATGAATCCTCAGTAAGAATTTCCAACACAAAACACAAACCAAAAAAAATACCAGTACCAGATCGGAAATAGGAAAACAATTGCTCATACGTAGCGAACGACAGAACGCATTGGTCATTATTTTATAAATTCACCTTTAGTTGCTGTAAAATTTCCTTGAGATATTTAAATTAACATCAACCAGCAATAAATCCAATTAAAGCAATATACACATATATATTCATAGAAACCGGATATACTTTACAATAATTCAATATTTTCCTTCAGTTTTTTGTTTGAAATTGTGGAAAAACTGTGGTATTTTGTAAAGAATACATTTCAAATTTTTGAACTATATATAATTATTCAGTCACGAAACGACAGTTTGCAGTGGTGTAACTATAGAGTCGCAGGGCTGGCAAAAAGCCCAATGTCAATTGAAGTTAAACACAACTAAAGACCATATACAAATTCAAATAAATTATTAAGATTTAATCGCATTCATAAGAAAACGATGTCCATCAATTTTAGAGCGCATCTATTGGTTGTTTAATTTTTTGTAGCGGTACTTTGGTGGCGTGTCTTATAATCACCCTATATAATAAATTGCATCAATGATAAAAGCATATCCTGTAAAACTGCAATATTAGCTTTTTTAAAGTTCATCAGCATTTTATTTTTATAAATACTTTTGAATGTAAATCAAAGACAGCAGTTGTTGTTATTAGTGCAGTACGCACGTCACCAAGTTCCAATAAATACGTTTAAAGCCGCTTTTGTGTTTTTTTAAAAAGAAAATTTCCAAAGGCGAGAACAAAACTGGCGCAGTCGGTAGGATAGTGTCAACGGATTCGATAGTGTATCGCACATTAAAAGAATTCGTTTCAACGATTTGTGGCATAAAATCGAACAACTTGGTGAAGCAACACGGCTCAAGGCTAGGGAACAAGGTACAAGCATCGACCTACAGTCCTAATGGCACGAGTTCAAGGAACAAGCATAGTCCGAGAAACTCATACATAAGACAACCTAGAGAAGAGACAGGCATCGCTCATCTTATTGGGAAAACCAGATTTAAGGAATGGTCCACTACATCTTATTGCTGTAAGTGCATCCTAATTTTCATTTCCTAAATTTTTGCCCATTTTATATTGATTACTTTTTGTTTCCTAAACTGGAAGACATTAATAGTTTACTTAATAATATTAGTTTAAAAGATAAGGAACAAAATACAATAATGACTACTCCAAACTATGCTCTTATCCGTTATCAAGCCGAAAATATTCCAAATTTTGACGGTAACTCTAAACAAATTACACGATTTATTAATGCATGTGAAATTTTTTTGAATAACCACAGAGACAGAACGAATGCAAACGCACCCATCAACGTGTGTCTATTTGACACAATATTAAGTAAATTAGTAGGTAGGGCAGCTGATTTAATTGCCTCACGAGTGGAACTACATAGTTGGGAACTTGTTAAATCATCAATAATAAGTACATTTTCCGATCGCAGATCTATTGATTGCATTGTCCAAGATATAATAACATTAAAACCAGAAAAAAAACGAAACACCTCAATTATTCGGCTTAAAATTGCAAGATGCAAGAAGTCTTTTATTTTCTAAAATAAATATGAGTGAAGATAGTAGAGAAATAAAACTTTTAAAAATCTCGGAGTACGAAAACATAGTTCTTAAAACTTTCATAAATGGCCTTGATTATAACATGCAGTTAGTAGTCTGGTTAAAAAATCCAAAATCACTAGAAGAAGCGATGAGTTTTGCAGAGGAAGAAGAAAATTTCTTGTATTATAAAAACCGCGGAAACATTAATAAAATAAATATAAATTTAGCACCTCCAATGCAAACTCCAAGAGTTTATAATACACCCACGAGTTATACTGCGAACGCACCCAGCCCTGTACGTCATTCTTACAATACACCGATACAACCACAAAGGCCCAGCTTCAACAATCAGCAATTCTTAGGATTCGGACAATGGGGTCCAAGAAACCCAAATTTTAACCAAAATATACCAAAACTCATCCCAAGAGAGAATAATTTTAATAACTTTAGACCGCAATATAATAATCAAAATAATTTTCGCGGAGTAAAAAGTCAAGCCACTTCGTCGGTCATTCGAACAAACAAACCCGAACCGATGGATACATGCAGCGGAAATGCCAGATTCCATGTCAGTCGACCACAACATTTAGGTCAAAATCAACAAAAATATATGGTTCGAGAATTGTTTAACCAAACAATTGAGCCTTCCACCAATAATGGAGAAATTGCGAGAAACCAAACATTGCCAAGTAACGATTATTCCCTGAATCGGCATGAAGCGAGCGATCATACAAACAATCAGTACGAGAATTATGAATATTATGATACAGAAAACAACGAAAATTGGCATGATCAATATCCTATTGGTGATATTGATAATAATTGCCCTGACGATTTCTGCTATCAGCCAGAATATGAAAATTTTCAGGACGCCCCGAATATAAATCAAACGAGTTGATATATTTAAACACATATACTAGTGCCGATTTACCAGTAATCTTCTTACCCGAAATAAATGCAAAATTTTTAATTGACACCGGTAGCGGTAGTTTTTAGAAGTTTTTTTAAGCCACAAATAGCGTATCAATTATTTCCTAACTTCATTGAACAAGAAACCTTTATTGTAAAAATAGCACACGCCACATCTACTCATGGAGAAGTCATGAATATACCGATATTTTCTTCTTTCAATCATCCTGGAAATCATAAATTTTATCTCTTCGATTTTTCTCCTAAATTTGACGGACTTTTAGGTATTGATTTTTTGGCGCACATGGGCGCTAACATTAATTTAAAAGACTTCTGTTTGAAATCACAAAAGGCTACTATACCTTTGTATTATCAATGTAATAAAGATTCGAAAAATGTACCCTCCCGTACCGTACCTCCCCGTAGTTCTGAAGTCATAAAAATACCTGTAAATAAATCGAACGGAATCGGTATTCTAAGTTATACGAACCTTGGCCAGGCAGAAATTCCCGAATCTTTAGTTACCATCAAAAATTTCAGCGCAATACAATAATAACGAACTCAAGAGAAAATCCAATCTAAATTAAAATTTTCGAACCTTTATCTGTCGAAATTATAGAAGAAACAGAAGTCCATTTTGTCGAAAAAATGGAAACTAACATCGAATACGACCAACGCATGGACAATTTAGCCAAGCAAAATCTCAAAAATATCCAACTAAACGCAATTGACGGTGACTCGACATATAACTGTCCAGGTGATATCGATAAAGATATCGAAGAATTTCTAAAAATCATCGAATCGAGCTCTGCAAACCAAGACGATATCCATCGAGTAAAAAAGGAAATAGAAGAATCAAGTCGACCTAAAATTAACATTATCTCAGATATACAAATACGTCCTCCTACTTCCCAATTACCAATAGAAAAAGCGTATAACACTGATCATACTATTCATACCACAAATTCCGATCAAAACTATACGGCAAAGTCCTTATTAGATGAAATCATTAACAACAAAGCAAATCAAATTATAATGAAGAAATCTCCTTATGATCCTCATATAAAAATTGAACGCAAAAACTTTGACGCACACAAAATTATTTATGCAACTTTACCGACAAACCCTCAACGGATAACAAACTTCTTAAAGGAAAATTTGACTGAAAAACCAACTTATATTTAATTTCAATCAAAAGAACTTAGACCTTTTCTTCATCGTAGCATGGTTGAAAACTTTCGAAATTATAAACTGATAGAATGTACTAAATTAGTCAATAATGTTGAAGAAGACCAAAGAGTACTTTTAATACAGCATAAACATGAAGGAAAAACAAATCACCGAGGAATAGACGAAACAGTAAAATTTTTAAAGGTTAATTACTATTGGAAAACCCTCAAAACCGACGTAACAAATTATATAAATGCGTGTGAAATTTGCCAAAGAAGCAAGTACAATCGAAAGCCACACAACCAACCATTAGTCTTAACAGAAACGCCTAGTAAACCTTTTGAACTAGTACACATCGATACGTTAGCAGTAGGAAAAAATAAATTCTTAACATTTTTAGACAAGTTTTCAAAATTTGGCCAAGCTCTCCCTTATCATGGAAACGCTATTTCATGTTGCGAACAATTAATAACTTACTTTTCATTCGTAGGAGTTCCGAAATGCATTGTTTCAGATAACGGTACCGAATTTCGAAACGAAGTAGTAAAACATTTTCTTAAATCACACAACATAGACATACATTTCACAAGCCTTATCATCACGAATCGAACTCTCCCGTTGAACGGTTACATTCAACACTAATAGAACATTTAAGGATTTTAAGAGAGTCTGACACACATTTTGATGTTACAAATTTAATGCGTTATGCTGTTATTGCTTACAATAACACCATCCATTCTAGTACCAATTTCACGCCTCACGAACTTGTATTAGGACATACTAATGCAAGAGATCCGATGAATCTTGTTCCTTCGCACGTATATTCTGAATACGTTCATAACCATAAGAATAACACAAAAATTTTATACGATAAAATCGCAGAAGAAACCCAACAACATAAACAAAAAATAATCGACAAAATCAGTCAAAAGAAAAAGAACATACATCCACAGATAGGCTCTCAAGTTTACAAAAAACCAGATCCACGAGCAGGAAAACTGAAAAAAAAATCTAGGTCCTTTTATCTTAACAAAAATCTTAGATAATCATAAAATTGAAATCGAACACCCGAAAACAAAAAATAAGGAAGTTCTGCACATCAATGAAACTAAAATAACACCGATTGTTGCAAATGGACCTGCACCCTCCTAACAGCAGAGGTAAAATTCCACAATCTTAACAACTATCCAGGAATGCTACCCTTCAAGAAAGGAATCGCAAAAATTACATCAAATCATTGAACTTTTATCCAAAATTTTGATATGAAACCAATAGTTGATGAATTCCACTCTCTAAAAGCTCAATCACAAACTCTTCTAGCAGCCTTAGCAAATAATAACGACTATCAGCAAGAATATTACAATTCGTTTATTTCGTTAAGTTCGGCAGAAAAACAAATAGAAACCCTAATAAATCAAATAGTGCCACATGAAAAAACGTATCGAAATAAAAGAGGATTATTCAACCCTTTAGGTTCATTCATTAAATGTATCACAGGGAATCTTGATCAAAGGGACGCAGAAATAATCAAAGCTAAATTTAAAAATGTACAAAGCAATCAAAATAAATTGGGAATTGATGAAGTAAACCGCATCACTTTATTAACGAAAGCTCTTAATAATATTAAAGATATGATGTCTAATATTACGCATAATCAACAGCAGTTGCAAATAAGAATATCACAAATTGAACAAACAATCAAAGAAGTATCTATACATGAAACCAATGATCATCAATATTTACAAATGTATACCCATATTAATCAGATAACTATGTTGTATCACTCGATGTATAATTTACTTGATAAAGTTGAAACAGCAATTACCTTCTCAAAAATTAATATTTTGCATAATTCAATTATTGATCTTAATGAACTTTTGTCAGAAATAAGAAAACTCGAAAATTATTTAGATCCAAAAATACTACCCTTGACAACAGAAGTTCAAAATGTTTTAAAATTTGAAAAATTAATCGAAATAAAATGCTATTCTAAAGGTTATGAAATTACGTTTTTATTAGAGCTTCCATTAGTGGAAACAGGAAGATATCAATATTACCATCTTTACCCTCTACCTGTTCCGAGTAACCATACTTTCATAGTCAACATACCTTCTGAACCATACCTAGCACTTAGTGATAAATCTTATTCATACCAAAACAAAGTCTAGAAACATCCTTGAATGAATATATCTGCAGACATGCTTCTAGCAAACCACTTGGAGATAACAACCCCTGTGCAGTGAGCCTGTTAAAATATATGTCACATAGTACCTTATGCCACTCGTTTAACATTGAGCTACGAGAAGTCTAAGTTACACCAATTATCGACGGTAAATGGATTGTGACCACCCCAATGGAAATCCTTGCCCATTCGATGTGCCATAAATCAGAAGAAACCATCCCTCTTTTCGGCTCTTACCTTATAGAGTCATCAGCAGGATGTAAAGTTCAAATAGGCTCTAACAATCTCGAGAGCTATACTTCAAGTAACATACCATTCCAAGGTATGATTTTGCCCAAGTTAAACTGGTCAATCATCCAAAAGAAAGAAGCCAAATTCAATCCACCATCCCTGGATTTCAAATTCATCAACCTCAAGGCTAACGATGAGATCCAATACAGCCTCAATCGCCAAAAAGAAGACCTTCAACAGATGTCATCCGTTATCTATACAAATAGAACAAGTGTTTGGACAATTTTGATGTATGTGTTTATTCTTATAACAATTATGTTTCTATTATATAAATATTATTCTAAAAGAAAGGTTTCAAAAAATGTTACAAATAATGACGAGTCTATTGAAAATATAGAATTTTAACTTTGAAATTCCAACCAAAAGGTTGTTCTTTCATCTTAGGCAGGAGGAGT
The DNA here is from genome assembly GCA_031761425.1 of Cosmopolites sordidus. NCBI lineage: Eukaryota > Metazoa > Arthropoda > Insecta > Coleoptera > Curculionidae > Cosmopolites > Cosmopolites sordidus. The sequence goes on from JARFXV010002524.1 coordinate 32,488, forward strand.
TATAATCACCCTATATAATAAATTGCATCAATGATAAAAGCATATCCTGTAAAACTGCAATATTAGCTTTTTTAAAGTTCATCAGCATTTTATTTTTATAAATACTTTTGAATGTAAATCAAAGACAGCAGTGGTTGTTATTAGTGCAGTACGCACGTCACCATGTTCCAATAAATACGTTTAAAGCCCCTTTCCTTTTTTTTTTTAAAGAAAATTTCCAAAGGCGAGAACAAAACTCGCGGGCGAGGTAGTGATGCTCGGGGAATTCACGCGTTATGTTAGCCAAAAAAATACTATTTTCGTTTAGCTGGCGGGCGAGCGACGCACGACGGGCTCTACTATGCATTCTTCGTTTGATTGTTATGATAATTGGTCATTTGTATCTTTGATTTTTTGTAGTTTTTATTTTATTGAATCTGCCAATAGACACAAAGTAAAGTTAATTGTGAAAGTTAGATATCAACATGTCTAGTTCTGGAAAATATCTAAGCGGGAGCGAAAAACAAAAGAGAAAGAGGGAGTCTGAAGATAAAAATATAAAGTTACCTAAAATTAGTCAGTACTTTAAGAATGATGACTTTATTCATGAAAAAGCGAGTGAAAAGTACTCCGAAAGTGAAGAATTGGACGTAACTAAAAGTAACAGTATAGCAGATGCAGCAACCGACACCAGTGTATATCCAGATTCAGAACAACCACAATAAGGTACAAGCAAAAATTAAAGTGAATCCTATTTTAGTGTGAACAATATTACATCTTCACCATATGTTACTGATAAGAGTAATTCTAAAGAACTAAATGATCAAGTGAGACCGTTCGTGATCGACATTGTAAACCTAAGGGTCCTTTCTTAAAGGACAGTGACAATAGATATTTCCTAGAAAAACATTACCATATTGTTTTCAAGTTTGGCGTGAAACTTCAACGTACATGGCTATCCTATTCATTAATACTTATTGCGTATTGTGAATCATGTCGGTTATTCGCTAATCGGGCATATAAAAAAATACAAAATGTTCGGATGGAAGACTATGACGACTGGAAACATATTGTACACGCCATAGAAAGACACGGGGCATCGAAAATTCACCTGGATTCTTGTCTTACGTATCAACAATGGCAGCTACATGGAACACTAGCTGAAGAGCAAGAGGCCATGATCAAGAAAGAAAAATAGTTTTGGCGCCCAGTACTCTCTAGACTCCTTGAGGTTACTCTGACACTTCCAACGTGTAATTTAGATTTTCGTGGCCACATAGAAAAGGCAGATAGCAATGATCCAAGTTCCCTAAGAAACTATTTGAGTATTGTTGAGTTATTAACAAAATATGATCCGATTTTACCAAAACTGTTAAGTAAACCAAAGGGCTAGATACTTAAGCACAAAATTCATAAGTCCAAAAATACAAAATGAGCTCATTTCTGTTCTGGTTCTAAAAATAGAAAATGCACTCGTAAATGAAATAAGTGCCGCACCACTTTACTCTATCATATTCGATACGACTCACGATATTTCAAAAACAGATCAAATGTGTGAACTTTACCGTTATTGTATGATCGAGAAAGACGAAAATGGAATCCCAAAGGCGCTCGTCATTAAAGAGTCATTTTTAGGATTTCATAAAGTTAAGGACCAAACTGCCTTAACAATCTCCAATCAAATTATTAAATCCATGAATGACAAAAATATACCTCTAAATAAGTATTGAGGACAAGAATATGATGGTGCTAACACAATGAAAGGCACTTATGGTGGAGTTCAAAAACTCATAAAAGATATGCGCTATATGTTCACTGTGCTGCTCATAACTTAAATCTGGTATTTAATGATGCAGTAAGAGAGGTTATTGATATGCAACTTTTCTTTGAAACAGTTCAACAAAGTTATAATCTTTTTAGACATAGTATCAAAAGATGGTATATCTTATCAAGTCTTATATCAGAAAAAGAAAGGGAAGGGTTATCGAAGTTGAAGACCTTCGATAACATTAAAAACATTGAACCCTACTGATACGTTATGATGCTATTTTTGCTTTAAAAGTTAGGTTTATGGAAGTCCAAAAAGGACTAACGAAAACAAGTCTGTTACACTGCAAATCAGATGACAAAAATGATGTTATTGCACCCAAGAAGAAGATCGAGAACTACAATTTAATTATATGTTATTGCTTTTCCATTGCTAGATTCTACAAATTATCGATGCAGCCTCTAAATCACTACATTCTAAAGCCACCGGTCTTTCAAATGCCTTAAAACGTTTGAAAATTTGTTTGGAAGAATTGGAAAGGTATATACATGAATTTGAAAATTAAAAAACGAAGCAAATAGTGTAGCAGAAAAATGGTCCATCAACCCTAAATTTTCTAAAACTCATCAGAAGAAGGTGAAATGCCATTTTGTGTATTCGAGCCATTTTGTGTAATATCTTCGTGTATTAGAGAACTTGCAGATTTATTACATATTTTCCTAAAGTATGTACTGCATTAACGTTGATTGTTACAATTCCCGTGACTACAGATACTAAGATCATTTTTGAAACTAAAATTAATAAAAACCTATTTAAGAAACTCTCTAGGACAAGACAGGCTACGTAACTTGGCTATTCTGTCTACTTAAAATTCTCTGGTTCAATCTTTAAACTTTGATGATGTTATTGATTCTTTTGCAGAACAGAAAGCTCGAATAAAAGAAGTTTATTAATAAATATCTTGTTAATATTAAATTGTTATTTCATTAAAATTATATAATACCTATGCTTTTGAAACTAAAATGTATTAGATATTTAACTAAAATGCACACAATAATAATAATACTGTTGGGTAACTACTTAAGTGGTTTATTAAAATTAAATTACAACGTGACGATTTTTACTGCGAGGATCCCATCCAATGAAATTACTACGGGCCTCAGATGGTATAGTTACGCCACTGATAGTTTGTTTTCTTTGACTTGTCTTTTTTTTGTTCGATATGTTTGTTTTTTTACCACATTTTAATCTACTTGAATGAGTCCTAAAGAATGACCTTAGATGAATGTAAGCAAAGTTGTCCGAAACTTCGTTACAAAAATGCTCTCCATGATACATTAAGAAACGTTAATGCTAATCCTCAATGGGAGGTCACTCCCTTCAACAGAACCCAATGATGGAAATAACTAGTTCATCAGTATCAAGGACAGATCAACGCGCTAAAATATTGAATAATTTAGGAATGACACGGAGTGTTTTCAAGGCTACCTTGCGGAATTACCCGAGTTCGTTGAGGAATCAAAAATTTGACCGCATAATGTAATCATCTATAGTAAATTATTGCTATAATAGGTATAATGATTTAATATATGATTTCATCTTGTACGTAAAGGACATTTTAATATGTTATTTACAAAGAATATCTTCCATAAAAGTGTCTCTTAAAAAAGCGATATTTCGTAGTTGCTCATTAACTTTGTACATCCGAAGAAAGTTTCGTTTGTATTCTTTACGACTATTTGCGTTACATTTGAGGTTGGAGGCGTCTTTTAATTTGATTCGAAAAAGGTTGGTGGGTGGAAGGTGGTGCGACAGAAACAATAGAAAATGTCGAAATTCCCCACTGTAATTACAGTCTCGTGCTTGTTTAAAATAGAAGAAAAAAATCCGACTCAGATAAACCTAAAAAAGGGTTTTAATTTGTTTTATGAGAATAAGCAAAAAAATGGGAAAAATGGAGACGAAACTTCTGTTTCGTCTAATAAAAAATGTATTCGAGAAATTTCCTTTTCGGTTTTGTGCCTTCAGTACATGTCAAAAAAATTGTATAGATTATAAAAGTATATATCAACTAGCAGAATCGATTGAAATAATATATTAGATAATAATTTTCAAAAGGTTGCCTCAAAAAAAGGTTTTGCCAATATATATATATATATATATATATATATATATATATATATATATATATATATATATATATATATATATATATATATATATATATATATATATATATATATATATATATATATGTATATATATATATATATATATATATATATATATATATATATATATATATATATATATATATATATATATATATATATGCAGTGTTAGAATTCTTTGGACTGCCAATCCAGTCCAATGAGTCGATAATGCTGAGTGTCATCAGACATCCTGGGTTCCACAATCTCATGTGGAACACACAACAACCAGCATCTCCCCCTAAATGAACATTTTGTTGATTACTTGACTGGGCCCACCCATCCTTTCCGTTGGAGGACACATGCTTTTTTTGGACGTAGTCCCAAGAATTCT